>CM062297.1:572233975-572382948 GCA_031216915.1 Pictodentalium vernedei | reverse complement strand
GAATTTGTCAAGTTTGTCACTTTTAGGGGTCTAGATCGGCCCCTTTTAGGGGTCCCACAGGGAAGGTCAAGGTGTCACCCTACACCACAGTTTGTTTGGCAAAATTACTCCATTATAGGGGAATTTGGCAAGTTTGTCACTTTTAGGGGTCAAGTTCAGCCCCTTTTAGGGGTCCCATAGGGAAGGTCAAGGTGTCATTAAATTTGTCTTGTTCTGTGCCACCCTACACCATAGTTTATTTGGACAATTTTTCTTTTTTTCGAATGTCAAATAAGGAAAAAGGAATAAGTAGGTAACTTCACAGTGCTGTTGATACTGGGAAGGCTATCTGAAGACTGTGGTAATTGTTTATTGGCCCAGTTGTGCATAAAAAGCAGAATATTTAGCTTATATAGATCTTTGAATTTAAGGATTTTATTCATCTTGAATAGCGGCTCGGTGTGGACGTTAAACTTGTTTATTGTTGATTATTCGTATGGCTCGCTTTTGTAAGGTTCTTAGTTTGTTAGCAACCGGTGCTTGACCCCAAACGTGTATTGCATACATTAAATGGCTTTGTACTAACGTAAAATACAGAATTTTTAATGTATTGAGAGGTGAAAACTTTTTTGCTCTATTTATGACCCAAATGGACTTGGCTATTTTTGAATTTATATTTGAGATGTGATGCTTGAAGTTTAGGTTTTCATCTAAATCAACACCTAAGAACTTGACCGTTCTGGCTACGTGGGAATTGCCTACATGTATTACACGTTTGTTGTTTACAGTTATGGAACTGTCATCCAACTTTCTTGTGTCATTCGGGGTGTGTGGCATTGTGCATTTGGTTTTAGTGGCATTAAGTGATAATTTATTAGCGAAGCACCACTCTGTAATTTGGCTTTTTCAGTATTTATTTTTCTGTCAATATATTCAGGCTATGGTCCACCACATAGGTTGTAATATCGTCGGCAAATGATAAGAGGTTTAAAGTTGTAGATTGATTGATATCATTGACATACAATAAAAAAGAATGGGTCGTAGAATTGAAGCTTGAGGTACCCCACATGTTATGTTTGAGAAGGCTGACGTACAGTCTTTGTACTCGACATACTGCTTTCTTCCGGTTAGGTAACTCCTAAACTACGAATTGGGCATTCCTCTTATATCATAGCTTTCTAGTTTACTTAAGAGTATAGAATAGTCTATAGTGTCAAACGCTTTAGAAAAATCAAGGAATACTGACATTGTTCGATCCTTCGTAGGTTTGTCATTGCTGAAGGCAACATCGTGAATAAGCTGTATTATCGGGTGTAAAGTGGAGTGTTTTTTTTCTGAATCCAAACTGAAATTGGTCTAGAATGTCATTTTTAGCTAAGAAGCAAGATAAACGGTTATACATTATCTTTTCCAGAACTTTGAAGAATACTGGAAGTATGCTTATAGGTCTGTAATTACTAAAAATTTTGGCATCTCCGGATTTGTGTCAAACGCTTTAGAAAAATCAAGGAATACTGACATTGTTCGACTCCTTCGTAGGTTTGTCATTGCTGAAGGCAACATCGTGAATAAGCTGTATTATCGGGTGTAAAGTGGAGTGTTTTTTTTCTGAATCCAAACTGAAATTGGTCTAGAATGTCATTTTTAGCTAAGAAGCAAGATAAACGGTTATACATTATCTTTTCCAGAACTTTGAAGAATACTGGAAGTATGCTTATAGGTCTGTAATTACTAAAAATTTTGGCATCTCCGGATTTGTAAATAGGAACAACCTTTGCTATTTTCATTTTGTCAGGTATTACTCCAGACGAGATTGAGAGGTTTATTATATGTGTTAGAGGTTGGCTATTTCTGTTATAGTTTCTTTAAGTAATTTGGTAGACATATTAGTATAGTCTCTGCTTCTTTTGCCATTAAGATCTTTAGCTCACCTGACTGAAAATCAGGGTGAGCTATTCTTATCACTCTTCGTCCGTTGTCCGACCATCCGTCGTTTGCCGTCTGTCGTCCATCGTCTGTCGTCCGTCGTCCTGCTTGAAGGTGGTGTTTGAGCCTCTTTTTCCTAACCACTGGCCACATTTTAATTAAATTTCAGGTAAGTAGTGGTTATGTAGGAGCATTTTGATTTTTATGCAAATTAGGTTTTGGCTCATATTGAGCAGAGGGGTGTGGAAAAAATGGCCAAATTTTTGGAAAATCTTCTTCTAATGAACCACCAGTAGCAGAGACTTGATATATGGTATACAGAGTCCTTTTGAGGTTTAAAATCAAGTTTGTTCAAGAGAAGTTTGTCGGGCATTATTTGCCTTCGTTATGGGAGGGGCAAAAATTTTGGCCACGCCTAAAATTTCTATTTTCAGAACCGTGAGGTCGATTTGAACCAAATTTGATATGAGATGGTAATGGGTCATAAGTAGTTGACTGATGCAAAAAAAAAATTTCTCATTGCCCCGTGGGAACCTCGGGAGCTAAAAATAGGAAAAACCTTAAAACTGCCATATCTCCAAAACTACACGGCACAGAGAATTCTTATTTTGTAAAAGCTTACTTTTATCCAGTAAAATAGAATGGTTAAAAAAATCCCTATCGGTTTGATCACAAGGTACTTTTTTCAGGACTTTGAAAAAGTGCTGAGTCAGCACTTTTTAACACTGTAGGCAATGGGAAAAAGATTAAAAAATCTTCTTCTCCAGGTCCAGCAGGCAGAATCTTTTGATATTTGGTATGCAACATTGTAGGGTGGATCTGATTCAAGTTTGTTCAAATCGGCCCCCCCCCCCCCCCCCCCCCCCCCCCGGGTTCATATATGAGCTCAGTATGGGAGCCCGATTTTGAACTTAGTGGGGGGCGCGGTGGCTCAGTTGGTAGAGGTGCAGGCTGCAAGCCGAGAGGTCCTCGGTTCGAATCCCACCTGCGGCAACCGCGTTGTGTCCTTGGGCAAGACACTTCACCCCGATTGCCTACATGGGGGCACGATGACGCTGTGTACTGAGGCGTACTGCACGTCGATGGTGCGCATGTCTTCAACCAATCTAACCCTGCCTGTGCTGCGGTGCAGAGTTCAGAGTTACGATGTTGGGGAGCTGACAGCTGCTCGTCGTTGCTCGGTGGTTCTCTCCGGGTACTCCGGCTTCCCCCACCCATAAAACTGTCACGGTCACGATTAGCCATTGTGCATAAGTATGTGACCTTAAACACCAATAAATAAATAATAATAAATATTGAACTTAGTGCATTTCAAGCAAATTTCTTAAAAAATCTTCTTCTCCAGATCCAGCAGGCAGAATCTTTTGAAATTTGGTATGCAACATTGTCAGGTGGATCTGATTCAAGTTTGTTCAAATCGGACCCCTGGGTTTATATTTGGGCTCAGTATAGGAGCCCAAATTTGAACTTAGTGCATTTCAGGCAAATTTGTTTGAAAATCTTCTTCTCAAGATCCAGCAGGCAGAATCTTTTGATATTGGGTATGCACCATGCTTGGGGGGGGTGAGATTCAACTTTGTTCAAGCCAAGTCCCTGGGTTCATATTTGGGCTCACTGTGGTAGCCCGAATTATAACTTAGTTCAAAATGAGGAATTTTCTTTAAAAATCTTCTTCTTCAGATCTAGCAGTTGGAATGTTTTGATATTTGGTATGCAGCATCCTTAGGGGGGTGAGATTCAAGTTTGTTCAAGCCATGTCCCTAGGTCCATATTTGGGCTCACTGTGGGAGTCCGAATGATAACTTAGTTCAAAATGAGGAATTTTCTTTAAAAATCTTCTTCAGATCCAGCAGTCCAAATGTTTTGATAGTTGGTGTGCAGCATACTTAGGGGGGTGAGATTCAAGTTTGTTCAAGCCATGTCCAAATGGCCATATTTGGACTCACTGGGGGAGTTCAAATTGTAACTTGGTTCAAAATGAGGAATTTTCTTAAAAAATCTTCTTCTTCAGATCCAGCAGACGGAATGTTTTTATATGTGGTGTGCAGCATCCTTAGGGGGTGGGGGGGGGGGGGGGGGGAGGGGTGGTGAGATTCAAGTTTGTTAAAGCCAAGTCCCTGGGTTCACATATGGGCTTCCTGTGGGAGCCCAAATTATTACTTAGTTCAATATGAGGAATATTCTTTAAAATTCTTTTTTTTTGTAGATCCACTGGTCAGAATCTTTGGATATTTGGTATAAGCTTTTCTTAGGAGGAGCAGATGCAATTTGTTGAAATCAATTCTCTGGGGGGGGGGGGTGGGGGGGGGGGGGGGGGGGAAATAAAAGTTTGTTCAAGCCAAGTCCCTGGTTTCATATTTGGGCTCACTGTGGGAGCCCAAATTGTAACTTAGTTCAAAATGAGGAATTTTCTTTACAAATCTTCTTCTTCAGATCCAGCAGGCGGAATGTTTTGATATTTGGTTTGCAGCATCCTTAGGGGGGTGAGATTCAAGTTTGTTCAAGCCAAGTCCCTGGGTTTATATTTGGGCTCACTGTGGGAGCCCAAATTATAACTTAGTTCAAAATGAGAAATTTTCTTTAAAAATCTTCTTCTTCAGATCCAGCATTTGGAATGTTTTGATATTTGGTATGCAGCATCCTTAGGAGGTGAGATTCAAGTTTGTTCAAGCCAAGTCCCTGGGTTGATATTTGGGTTCTCTGTGGGAGCCCAATTTATAATTTAGTTCAGTGTGAGGCATATTCTTCAAAAATCTTCTTCTTCGCATCCACCAGTCAGAATCTTTTGATTTTTAGCTCAACTTTGGCGAAGCCAAATTTAAGCTTATGCCATGGCCAGTCGTCCGTCTGTCCGTCTGTCCATCAACAATTCAATATGGCTCGGGCTAGAGGCCGTATTTATGAACCGATCTTTACGAAACTTCTTGGGTACCTTTGTTATGACCGTGGGACGAGAACAAGTGTTTTTGGCTGCGATCCGAAATTCAAGTTGGCCGCTGGCGGCCATTTTGTACAGACTTAGGTGAAATCAGATTTTTGCGCAGAACTTCCATATGAAAGCGTTGATTTGAATAATTTTTTGTATGAATGTTTAGTACCAAGGGATACATCACATATAATATGGGTTTTTTTTCTCGTACGTAAATTATGCAAATTAGACTAACTTTGATGTATTTAGTGTTACACTTTCAGCACTGTAAGTGCAAATGCCAGTACGGCTCGAGCTAGAGGCCGTATTTATAAACCGATCTTTACGAAACTTCTTGGGTACCTTTGGTATCACTGTGGGACGAGAACGAGTGTTTTTGGGTGCAGTCCGAAATTCAAGATGGCCGATGGCAGCCATTTTGTACAAAATTAGGTGCAATTAGATTTTTGCACAGAACTTCCATATGAAAGCGCTGATTTGAAAAAAATTTTGAGTGAATGTTTAGTACCATGGGATACATCACATATAATATGTTTTTTTATCTCGTGCAGAAATTATGCAAATTAGATGAACTTTGATTTTTTCAGTACTACTTACACACAGTAAGTACACATGTCAATACGGCTCGGGCTAGAGGCTGTATTTATCAACCAATCTTCACGAAACTTCTTGGGTACCTCTGTTATCACCTTGGGACGAGAACGAGTGTTTCTGAGTGTGGTCCAAACTTCAAGATGGCTGCCAGTGGCCATTTTGTACCAAAAATAGGTCTAGTCGGTTTTTAGCTCACCTGAGCGAAGCTCAAGGGGAGCTTAACTGATCACTTTCTGTCCGTCGTCCGTCGTCCGTCGTCCGGCGTCCGTCGTCCGGCGTCCGTCGTCCGTCGTCGTCCGTCCGGCGTTAACTTTACATTATCGACTTCTCCTCCTAAACCACTAGCCCAATTTTATTCAAATGTTGGCTAAATGTTTATTACCTAATGCCAATTCAGATTTGTTCAAATGAAGTTGCCCCTCCTCCTGGGTGGTGCCACACCCCCAAGGGGCACCAAAATCTTTGTAAATCTTCTTCTCATGAACCAGCAGTAGCAGAGACTTGATATTTGGTGTGCAGCTTCCTTTTGAGGTGTAGACTCAGATTTGTTCAAGAGAAGTTTGTGGGGCTATACTTGACGTTGTTATGAGAGGGGCAAAATTTTTTGCCCCGCCCAAAATTTCTATTTTCCAAACCGAGAGGCTGATTTGAACCAAATTTTATGTGAGGGCTTATTGGGTCATGAGTACTTGATTTATGCAAAATAAAATTTTCCCGCAGCCCCGTGGGAACCACAGGAGCTAAAAATAGAAAAAATTTAAAACGCCCATATCTCCAAAACTGCACGGCACTGAGAATTTTTATTTGGTGTGCAGCTTCCTTAGGACCAACAGAAAGGATTGGTAAAAAAAAATTGCCATCGGTTTTATCATAGGGTACAGTTTCGGGACTTTGAAAAAGTGCTGAGTCAGCACTTTTTAACACTGTAGGCAATGGGAAAAACATTAAAAAATCTTCTTCTCCAGATCCAGCAGGCAGAATCTTTTGATATTTGGTATGCAACATTGTAGGGTGGATCTGATTCAAGTTTGTTCAAATCGGCCCCCTGGGTTCATATTTGGGCTCAGTATAGGAGCCCGATTTCGAACTTAGTGCATTTCAGGCAAATTTCCTAAAAAATCTTCTTCTCCAGATCCAGCAGGCAGAATCTTTTGATATTTGGTATGCAACATTGTGGGGTGGATCTGATTCAAGTTTGTTCAAATCGGCCCCCTGGGTTTATATTTGGGTTCAGTATAGGAGCCCAAATTTGAACTTACTGCATTTCAGGCAAATTTCTTTGAAAATCTTCTTCTCCAGATCCAGCAGGCAGAATCTTTTGATATTTGGTATGCAACATTGTAGGGTGGATCTGATTCAAGTTTGTTCAAATCGGCTCCCTAGATTCATATTTGGGCTCACTATAGGAGCTCGAATTCGAATTTAGTGCATTTCAGGCAAATTTCTTCAAAAATCTTCTTCTCCAGATCCAGCAGGCAGAATCTTTTGATATTTGGTATGCAATGTTGCGGGGTAGATCTGATTCAAGTTTGTTCAAATCGGCCCCCTGGATACATATTTGGGCTTACTATAGAAGCCCGAATTCGAACTTAGTGCATTTCAGGCAAATTTCTTAAAAAATCTTCTTCTCCAGATCCAGCAGGCAGAATCTTTTCATATTTGGTAAGCAACATTGTGGGGTGGATCTGATTCAAGATTGTTCAAATCGGCCCCCTGGGTTAATATTTGGGCTCAGTATAGGAGCCCGATTTCGAACTTAGTGCATTTCAGGCAAATTTCTTAAAAAAATCTTCTTCTCCAGATCCAGCAGGCAGAATCTTTTGATATTTGGTATGCAACATTGTAGGGTGGATCTGATTCAAGTTTGTTCAAATCGGCCCCCTGGGTTCATATTTGGGCTCAGTATAGGAGCCCGATTTCGAGCTTAGTGCATTTAGGCAAATTTCTTAAAAAATCTTCTTCTCCAGATCAAGAAGGCAGAATCTTTTGATATTTGGTATGCAACATTGTGGGGTGGATCTGATTCAAGTTTGTTCAAATCGGCTTCCTAGATTCATATTTGGGCTCACTATAGAAGCTTGAATTTGAACTTAGTGCATTTCATGCAAATTTCTTAAAAAATCTTCTTCTCCAGATCCAGCAGGCAGAATCTTTTCATATTTGGTAAGCAACATTGTGGGGTGGATCTGATTCAAGTTTGTTCAAATCGGCCCCCTGGGTTTATATTTGGGCTCAGTATAGGAGCCCAAATTTGAACTTAGTGCATTTCAAGCAAATTTATTAAAAAATCTTCTTCTCCAGATCCAGCAGGCAGAATCTTTTGATATTTGGTATGCAACATTGTGGGGTGGATCTGATTCAAGTTTGTTCAAATCGGCTTCCTAGATTCATATTTGGGCTCACTATAGAAGCTCGAATTCGAACTTAGTGCATTTCAGGCAAATTTCTTAAAAAATCATCTTCTCCAGATCCAGCAGGCAGAATCTTTTGATATTTGGTATGCAACATTGCGGGGTGGATCTGATTCAAGTTTGTTCAAATCAGCCACCTGGATTCATATTTGGGCTCACTATAGAAGCTCGAATTCAAACTTAGTGCATTTCGGGCAAATTTCTTCAAAAATCTTCTTCTCCAGATCCAGCAGGCAGAATCTTTTGATATTTGGTATGCAACATTGTGGGGTGGATCTGATTCAAGTTTGTTCAAATCGGCCCCCTGGATTCATATTTGGGCTTAATATAGAAGCCCGAATTCGCACTTAGTGCATTTCAGGCAAATTTCTTCAAAAATCTTCTTCTCCAGATCCAGCAGGCAGAATCTTTTGATATTTGGTATGCAACATTGCGGGGTGGATCTGATTCAAGTTTGTTCAAATCGGCCCCCTGGATTCATATTTGGGCTTAATATAGAAGCCCGAATTCGCACTTAGTGCATTTCGGGCAAATTTATTAAAAAATCTTCTTCTCCAGATCCAGCAGGCAGAATCTTTTGATATTTGCTATGCAACATTGTGGGGTGGATCTGATTCAAGTTTGTTCAAATCGGCTTCCTAGTTTCATATTTGGGCTCACTATAGAAGCTTGAATTCGAACTTAGTGCATTTCAGGCAAATTTCTTAAAAAATCTTCTTCTCCAGATCCAGCTTCAGAATCTTTTCATATTTGGTAAGCAACATTGTGGGGTGGATCTGATTCAAGTTTGTTCAAATCGGCCCCCTGGGTTTATATTTGGGCTCCGTATAGGAGCCCAAATTTTAACTTAGTGCGTTTCAGGCATATTTCTTAAAAAATCTTCTTCTCCAGATCCAGCAGGCAGAATCTTTTGATATTTGGTATGCAACATTGTAGGGTGGATCTGATTGTGATTCATGAACGTATTTATTTGTAAAGTTGATAGAATCTTAGACAAAATTTGCAGAAAAGATCTACTATAGAAGGGGTGGTATCCAGGGTGAACCGTTTATCCAAATCTAGCAGTACTAATGCATTATTCACACAAATCTTCGTTCAAATTTTATGACCCCTCATTGGAACACACGCATTCAGCTCATTCCAACAAAGGTCATATGCCATGTTTTCGAGACAAAGGAATAAAAATTTTAGTTATTCATGAAATTTTTAGGCAACTGTTGTCTGTTATTCACATTGCTTCATGAAATTTCAGTACTTTTAGAAGTTACCTCAGTAATCAAGGGTTAATTCCCCTTAATTAAATGTCGCCTCTAAAAAACAACCACTTTGCATATCTTACCTTTTTACCAGCATAACTGCCAAAACTTGTCAGCATTCTTCGCAAAAATCGCTATTCAAATTTTAATTTTTGTCTCTTAAACATACATGTACTTATCGCTTGTAAATACCCCATTGGAATGAGCTTTTTGAGCTCATTCCAATGAGAGGTCGCACACCATGCTTTTTGAGTCAAAAAAGCAATTTTTTTAGTTATTCCAGAATTTCGTACGTAAAACACAGCTTTATGACTTCACATTAAAATGAGCTCTCTAAGCTTGTTCCAATCAACATTCACGCACTATGTCTTTCACACAAAAAATAAAATTTTCCATTTATTCAGGAATTTTGTTTGCAAGAACACTCTTACCCCCCCCCCCCCCCCACAAACACACACATACAAACACACACACACACACACAAACACAGACACACACATCTAAAAGTTCGTCAGCAAAAAAACAGTTACTTCAATTTTTAAATGCATTATAGGAACAACTTGCCTAATCAAATTTAAATACTTTTGCATCATTCTGTATCTAGAACAAACCATTTACCATATCTTTACGCAAAATTCTCCAGCATCATTCACAAAAAAACACCATTATTTATATATTCACATTTCTGTCTCAAAAATATACCTGATCTTCCCATACCCCTATTGGAATAAGCTGTTTGAGCTTGTTCCAATGATGATAAAAATACTAATATTTTGGAAAATTTGTGAAAATTTTTGTTTTCTTGCATGCAAATATATACATGTAGCACATGGAAGATATCCACAGTTGGGGAGAGATGTCCAAGGCTATCTCTTCACATTCATTGTTTGTGCTTCATGCTAAACCAGTTTGTCTGCAGAGATAAATTTGCTTTATTAAAAATCATTGGAGATTGGCCACACACCAATGATTTTAAATAAAACTAATTTTAGGTAACAAATGTTGAACTTCAAACAAAATCTATCACTCAACCAGTTAATGTTGATGAGGCATGACATGGTGAAGGTGACCTAAAATACTTCTTAGAGTCACTTTGTCAGGTGAGCGATTAAGGCCACGTGGGGCCTCTTGTTTGTACACCACTTCTATACAGCTCAGGCTAGAGGCCATATTTATGAACCGATCTTTACGAAACTTCTTGGTTACCTTTGTTATCACCGTGGGATGAGAACGGGTGTTTTTGGATGTGGTCCGAAATTCAAGATGGCCACCGGCAGCCATTTTGTACCAAAATTAGTGCAATCAGTCTTTTGTACAGAACTTCTGTATGAAAGTTCTGATTTGAATAAATTTCTGTATGAATGTTTAGTAAAATGGAGTACATCACATACAGTACGGGTTTTTTTCTCATGCAGAAATTATGCAAATTAGATGAATTTTGATTTATTTGGTGCTACTTATACACTGTAAGTGCACATGTCAATACGGCTCGGGCTAGAGGCTGTATTTATCAACCGCTCTTCACGAAACTTCTTGGGTACCTTTGTTATCACCTTGGGATGAGAACGAGTGTTTCTGAGTGCGGTCCAAAATTCAAGATGGCTGCCAGTGGCCATTTTGTACCGAAATTGGGTCCAATCAGTTTTTTGTCACAACTTCTATACAGCACGTATTTATGAAGTGATCTTCATGAAACTTCTTGGGTACCTTTGTTTTCACCTTGGGACAGGAATGAATGTGTTTTGGGGTGTCTTTGTTATCACTGTGCTATGAGAACAAATATTTTGGGGTTCAGTCAGACCCACTCTGGGACTCAAAGCTTTCTTTTCTAGTTTAGCATCTAACTGTCACCCACCGTTACAATACTTTACCTATACATTTGTTACAGGCTACGGTCAGCATTTATGTACAGACCGTTGCAATACTTTATATGTCCCTTTGTTATCAGGTCATTACCTAGATGTTTGTCATTGCTGTGTCACATACTGTACATGTACATGTCTTACACAAGTTGAGCTACAGTGTCATTGACACTTTCATTTTTTAGATCCACTGGTCAGAATCTTTGGAGATTTGGTATAAGCTTTTCTTAGGAGGGGCAGATGCAACTTGTTGAAATCAATTCCCTGGGTCAGATTCTTTTGATATTTGGTATACAGCATCCTTATGGGGATCAGATTGAAGTTTATTCAGATATAGTCCCTGGGTTCATATTTGGGCTGTGCATGGGAGCCCATTTTTTTAACTTGGTGCAGTATGAGGAATGTTTTTAAAAATATTCTTCTTCAGATCCCCACAGTCATAATCTTTTTGTGTTTGGGATACAGTGTTTTATGGGGACTAGATTTGATTTTGTTCAAATCAAGTTCTTGTGTTCTTATTTGGGCTCCTTATGGGAGCCCAAATTTTAACACTGCAATATGCAGAAAATTCTTTGAAAATTTTTGCATTTCAGTCCAGTAGTCCGAATCTTTCAGCATGTGCTATACAGCATCCTTATTGGGGGAGGAGAGGGGGAATTAAAGTTTGTTTAAATCAAGTCCCTTTGTTAATAGTTGGGCTCCCTTGGCAAGCCCCAATTATAACTTAATACAGTCAGATCTACCAGCCCGAATCTTTTGATATTTCATATATAGCATCCTTACGAGTGTCAAATTCAAATTTGTTCAAATCAAATCCACAGGTTCATACTTGGTTTCAAAAGGAGAGACCAAATTTTAACCTGGTGCAGTATGAAGAATATTCTTTAAAAATCTTTTTCAGATCCACCTGTCAGAATCTTTTGATATTTGGTATACAGCACCCTTTTGAGGGTAGATATAGATTTGTTCAAATCATGTCTCTGCATTTATATTTGGGCTCAAGGTGGTAGCCCAAAGTTGAACTCCGTGGATTTTGAAAATAATTCTTCAAAATTCTTTTTATACGCATCCACCAGTCAGAATCTTTTGAAATCCTTATGGGAGGTCAGATCCAAGTTTGTTCAAATAAACTCCATTGTTTAATATTCAATCTCTCTATTAGAGCCAGAATTTTAACTTGGTACAATATGAGGAATTTTCTTTAAAAATATTCCTCGAATCTTCAGATCTTCCAGCCATAATCTTTTGATAATTGAATTTGGTAAACAGCATCCACATTGGAGTGAGATTCACATTTGTTCATTCAACTCCTTGATTTCATATTCGGCTCTCTGTGTACCCCCACCCCCACCAAAAAAAAAACCCTTTCAACCTGATGCAGTAAGGAATATTCTTTAAAAAACTTTTTATTCAGATCTGCCGCTCAGAATATTTTGATTTTTGACATACAGCATGGTAAGTTGGGACAGATTCAAGTGTGTCCAAAGCAAGTCCCAGGATCATATTTGGGCTTCTTATGGGAACCCGAATTTTAACTTGATGCAATATGAGGACATTTTTTTTTCTTTTTCAGATCCACCACTTGGAATTGATATTTTGGCTCTCCTAAATTTTAAATTGTTGCAGTATGAGGAATATACTTAAAAAACCTTCTTCAGATCCACCAATCAGAATCTTTTAATAATTGGTATATAACCTTGTTGGGGGTGAGGTGGGGGTCAGATTCAAAGATTCAACTTCGTTGAAATCAAGTCCCCAGATTAATGCTTGGCCTCCCTATATTTGTGCATCAACATATTCATTTGGCACGCCCTATAGGTCACATTTATGAATAAATTGCTTTGAAACTTGGTATGCATGTTCAGGGTGACTGATAGATAGGAGCTGTTGATTTTCTTTCATTTCCATCCAAAAACTTTGTCGGTTGCACCAACCAACCCATGAACTTAGTGCAGCAACTTATCCCTCTGCATTCCCTGCAGGGCATATTTATGAATGGATTGTTTTGAAACTTTGCAGAGTATGAAATAAACATTTAAGAATATAGGTCGCACTGCATGGCTTTGGAACAATATGTTATAGATGAGAGAATCAATTACATAATTCAAATCATTTGCTAATTAAATATATTTGTTGATATAAAAACAAAAAAAACCCTACACCCTATATTAATTATGATATTACACAATTGCATCACAGTGTCAAAACACTGTTAGCTCAAAACATTACTGTCAAAACACTGTTATATGATAGATCAAAAGGCGATCGATCAGACACATCGTGACTCTCAAAACAGGTCTTGAAAGTGTTTGTATAGCAAATAACTGCTCTAGAAGTAGATAAGGTTTACACCAGAACCATCTATAGGTTTCAAAGAGTCCAACCAAACAGAGACAGCCTGAGGCAGATTATACTTGCCAGTGATGGCCATCACTCAAAATCATCCTCGAAGTGGCAGACTATACTTGCCTGAATATCCAGATCGACTGCACCCTCGGGAAGAGGTAGTACCTTTGTGAGAGGACCCAACCTCTCACACTGGTCCTCACCTCATTTCATCATCCATTCGCACCTCTGAACTCAGAGTGCGAACATCCTAATTATCACCTTAATTAACACTGGAACTACCAGCGCGACTGAAGAGAACAATAGCAGCTCTGGGCATCTCTTGCCCTGTCACCTGGACTGTCCAGGAGACAGACAAGAGAGTCCACCGGAACTTGGAGTTCATCGTTGAAGAGCACAACACCACCACACCTTCGGGGAGAGGTAGCACCTTTTGTGAGAGGAACCCCTCTCACACTGGTCCTCACCCGAAGAAGCCTGGACCTGGCCCTGAAAAGGAAAAGACGAAGAGCAAGAAGAAAAAGAGCCCATCCACCAGGCGCCGGGATGCCCGGCGGCTGGAGACGTTCCTGAAAAAGAAGGAAGAGAAAGCGGAAGAGAAGACGGAGGAGACCACTACCATTTCCTCCTCTCCAACTCCTGTGACTCCCATCCACTCCCCAGCTGCCTCTCCTTTGAGGGGCAACCTGGAGGATGACGATGTCACCAGCGAGTCGCAGACGGAATCGGAAACTGGTTTTCTGATGTCTCCCTCTCCAATTTCATCCCCCTCTCTGGATCAGGAACAGGCACGGATACTCTTTGAGCAAATTCGCAGCCTAAGAGAAGACATCAGGACAACAATCGAAGAAACTAAAGACCAAAACAAGACCACGACGGCACGCATAGAACAACGCAACAGCCACAGCACCAACACTCCTGAAGCAGCAAGGACTCGACCATTCCACCCCAGTCAGTCCTCCATTATCAACAGCCCAACTACACCAACAACTACCACAGTCTCTCCTTCCCAGCCACCTCCACCCAAAAAGAAGAAAAAACGGCATAGACGACGCTAAAACCATCACAGACACCTGCTGAGTAGCTGAACCTTCTCCTTTGACACACCTAGACATATAAAACCAACCATCTACAGTCACCGAGGGTCGAAAGGGGCTTGTCCCCCAAATCGTCCCTGCGCGCCTTCGGCGCGTCAAACCATTTCGTTCTCATCTATAGGTTTCAAAGAGTCCAACCAAACAGAGACAGCCTGAGGCAGATTATACTTGCCAGTGATGGCCATCACTCAAAATCATCCTCGAAGTGGCAGACTATACTTGCCTGAATATCCAGATCGACTGCACCCTCGGGGAGAGGTAGTACCTTTGTGAGAGGACCCAACCTCTCACACTGGTCCTCACCCGAGGGTTCAACCGACATCAGCCAAGAGACCATCGCGACGCAACTGGTGACACCTGCCGAGTACCTGAACCTGTTCCTCCTTCAACATGCCTAGACATATGAGAATTGATCATTTACAGTCACTGAGGGTCGAAAGGGGCTTGTTGCCCATACCGTCCCTGCGCGCCTTCGGCGCGTAAAACCATTCCTTTTGGGAATCTACAGGTCACAGGCATGTTTGATCCGTTCCTTTATGTATATTTATAACCTTTAAACTTAATGTATTTGTGTAACAACATTTTCCTTTTAGCCAGCCCCACAGTTTACATTTAAAAATGCATGGATTGCCCTAACATTGTGCACACACAATGCTGTTATGTTGAAGTTTCACCAAATAACATTGGAATCAATGATCTTCAATTTTGCCATTTCACCTGCAACTTACCAAGTTCAAACTTGTCAAGTTGAGCTGCATTGACACTTTCATTAACTTAAGGTAATGTGAGGAACATTCTTCAATGGTCTTAGAATTAGGTCCTGAAAAATTGAACTGTTTTAGCATTAATGGAAACACTAGATATCCAGATTAACACTTAAAAATTCATACAGAAATCAGAATCGATTCTTGCAAATGATTCTTGGAAGGAAGTATAATGAGAATCAATTTTGATTCGTGCAAAATATTCATTTGATTCTCATCATATAGATTCTGAAAGTGTCCTTAAAGGCCTAGAGAATTCTACTTATGTTTTGCTCAGTCGTAATAAAGTAACACTCTGACTTACAAGTGATGTCTAGTGAAGTCTTGGCTGTCTGTATACTAGAAACCATTGCTAAGGTACAAGTTATAACTTCCATAAGACCACCAACAACATGTATACATAAGACAAGAAACTCACAGTATTGGAACTAGGCCTTAAGGGTTAAACTCGAGAAATTAATAAAATAAGGCTAAAAAAATGTGTTTTGATTCTCAGGCAATTTTTATTGCCTTTCATTGTCTCCCAATATTGGTACAAACTCAGGGAGACCCGACACTTTTTACATTTTTTGCTTGATGCAGATTTGTTTAGTTGCATCTCCAGTATGTTTGCCTTGTTACAATTTATGGAAGAGTGCCTATAGGCACTCTCCCATAAATTGTGATGAGGCAAATCCCCACAGATTAAATACTTTTACTTCAAAGATATCAACTAAGAAGAGCATCGGAAGAATTTGAAGCCTTTGAATTGCAGTTCCTACAGTTTGTTTTGAGAGGAATGTTTTTTTTTCAAATTGAAAATGAATTTATATGTATAAATATGCACTTTCTATATTTCTGTGTTAAAAGACAACCGAAATCCTGTCCATGTTTGCTCACTTTTTGCAAAAGAAAAATAAAACTCTCCCTCCCTCACTGATTTGAAAAAAAAGTTGCTTGAGAATCAATTAATTTATTTTGTGTGGCCTAAGAGGTTTGTTTTTTACTATGGAATATGTGATGGTTGCACTCGAAAGAGTACAGCAATTGTCTCAAAAATCTAAATTATTTTGGAACAAATTTGTGAGAATCAAAATTGAATCTTGTGAATCAGGAAGAGTTTTAATGCCTGCAAATCCTGATATTATTACTGTGATAGGATTTGAATACATGAAAAATGAACGAGACACAGGTTTGCTAAAATTTTAATTCCTGTGTTCTTATTTACCGGCTTTACAATGATTTAATCAAGTCTTGTCTCTGAAGAATCAATGGTGGTTTGTCCTGGAGCATCTTGTTCCAGTTACAGTTTTTCTACTCGCTAAGCACTCACCTATGGCAGAATTGTGAAAATCTCTTGTATCGGTGGATTCTGACAAGAAGAGATGTGCAGAATGTAACCTATGCAAACCTTACACAAAATACTTGAATCTGATCATCATGCCCGAGTATTTTATCTAAGATTTGTAAAAGTTGCATTCTGTTAGCTCTGAATATTTTATGCAGGATTTATTTATATCAGTTTTATTTATTTATTTATTTATTTATTTATTTATTTATTTATTTATTTATTTATTTATTTATTTATTGGGGTTTAATGGCACTTTCAACACGTGAACAGCCAGGGTTACCTAGTGTCGGACAGATATACTGGTGAAGGAAACCAGAGTACCCAGAGAGAACCACCAAGTGTTACGGTGTGGAAATAATAATATAGTTGGTACCAAAAAGAAATCTGAGAATCGGCAACAATAACTAGGAATTTAGCTATTCTGAAATTTAATTAAAAAAAATAACATAAAAAATGATACAAAGATCTTTTACACTAACTGATTTACAGAAAATAAAAACAGTGATACTTATCAGTTATTGAATTAGTCCAAAATGCAGTCCAACAGAATCCAGTAATCCAGTGGTGAAGAATCTTGTTAAGAAATATTTTTGCAGCTGATAGTATTAAGTCCAAGAATGTGTCTTCAGAAACGGTATCCCATAGATTTGTAATGTTCACTTAGAAATTTCAGCAGTCTCCAATAAAATATAATACAATGCTCAGCAAAATTCAAATGGAGTTAAAATCCAATAAGTATTGGCACCATGGGTAATTTCAAAATAATCCAGTAGAATCCTGGCTTTTCATATAAAAATATATTTTCTTTCACAGCTTGTATAAATTCTCTTTTACAAGACGAATAAATTCTCTTCAAAATTCTCTTTTGGAATCACTTTTCGAAATTCACAAAGAAGCACTGGTTCTATAATAACTTAATAATGCACTGTCCTGCAACAGTAATAATCTCCAATGTAAACAACTGCTCTGTTATGAATAGAATGTTTATCTGAAATGAGTCTATCTAAAAGAGTTTAGGAATTCTGTTGACAACGGTTTTATAGTTCTTGGATAGAATGTCCTAGAAGAAGAAGTTTCTCCAATATTCTATCAATTTTTGATTGGTTGATTAAAATCACCTCATAAGCTTCTAGATGAGTCTGTCTTAATTCATGTAAACAAGGATGACCTACTTAAACAATCAACAGCTATATGTACAGTGGTCTAAAAATAGATTGTGTAAGATGTAAACATGTTGATACAATGTAGATACATTCAAATGTCACTTAGTGCAAATGGGTCAGACCAGCCAAAATCTACTTGTAAAAGAAAAAAACGTGCTTTTAGAAAAATATAAATTGGGTAGAATTATCAACTAAGGACATATCAATCTTGATATAATAGGGGGGGGGGCTATAACACCAATCAATGGCAAACAACTGTCAGACTTTCCAAAAATACTAACTCCACACAAGGATTCATTCCCACTAGACCAATTCCCTTTAGACCAATTCACACTAGGCCAGTTCCCCTTAGACCAATTCCCATTTGACCAACTGATGGTTCTTCTTTTAAAATAATTTCATATCAATAATTTGATATATTTATAAATGTATTTAAGGTGATTGATATTTTATAGATGTTGGGCTGATTTTTCATTACAATTGTCATAGTAATCACATACTTTCAAAGGATGTGATTCGTGATTCTTTTTTTTTATTGTTTTGTGGTAAACAGATGTTGGGCTGATTTTCATAAGAAAACAAACACAATCCTTTGTGTTATATGTGATTTGAGTGAATGTGTGGCCAACAGTGGTTTATAGATAACAGTAATCGCCAACTTTCAAATGATGTGAGCTAGTAAATAGGGAGGTCAGTGCAGAGTCATTTCTCGACCAAGCCAAGTATTTGTGCTCAGTTTAAATGTTACATGTATTGCTGTTGTTATAAAGCTATATTTTTTGTTTGTTATGAATACATTGAAGGCAAAGTTAGCAGATGTTGGGCGGGGAGGGTGGGGGCAATGCAGAAACACTCTAAAATCAATTGGGTTAAAAATCAACACCAATCAAGTGGGTTGGGTGAAAATGAACCCAACCTAGTTGATTTGGGTTGACTTTTAATCCAATTGATTTTAGAGTGTAAAATTTATTGATTTTGGTGTTTCAAGAGTTATGGGATAGGTGCATCTATAACACGCCGAGATTTAACAGGCTGAACCCCTTGAGAATTTGAGCCTAAAACCCTTTGTGGTAATAAGCGAAAGTGTTCGGGTGCTGTGACTCGCTTTCTATTTACAGTTGCTTCAGCTTGCTAGTCCGAGACGATAACAGGCTATAAGAATCAACTGTGGGAGAAAGTATAGTTTACAGAACGCCTTTACACCGTAAATAAGCTAGAACAGACTTACAACTAAATATAATGCTTTCTTCTGGAAAGGATCTGAAACTTGACTTTTGAATTGCCCAAGTGAGGCCAAATGCATTGATTCACCGGCTTATAAAGCAACTAGCTGCGTCTATTACCGCAAACAGGGGGACATATGTTGATACCATTCCGCGGATTCTGATTGTCTACTACATATTTGTCTTAAAGAGGTTCGCCACATTACCCACGTCTCGAATATCACGTGCCCCGGCATGATGAAACTAAAACTGATTAAATTTGTGTTTGTTATTTTTTTCTTTTTTTTTCTTTACTTATTCACTTTGCTCTGTGCCTCAGGCAAAGTGTTAATCAACAAGAATGAAAAATGTGTGAAACAAATGCGATGTTAATTAAACTGTATACTCTCTCATTCTTCTGTTATCCTCACATGCTGTCCATTAGCTTCATACTGTGTAGTCGTAACTACTTTCTGTTTAAAAATGTCTATCTGGACACCTATGTCCTGCATACTCGCAGAATTCTGAACTCCCTTATCTTCCTCTGGATGTTTTACTTTTACAGCAGTGTCACACAACCTCTTAGCTGGCATCCCGGGCAATGCTTGTAAATAAAAATTGAGCTACAATCTGGCTCAGGAGTACTGTTGCTATGAGACTTTCCTGCTTCTCCTGTACTTAGCTCATCAGAGTCATCTGATAAAATCGGTAGAACAGGGCCAGGATCTTCGTCCAAACTACTTTCAGAATTGTCTGAATTCTCGACTTCTACCTTCTCAAGACTAACATCCAACAAACTCCCTCCTATCACTTGGGTACTTGAGTTACCACAACTTTCTTCTTTCTCACTGTGCTTCAGTCTCTTATGTTTGTTTAAGTATGACTGCTTCTTGAATGCTGCAGTACACATGTCACATCTCAATCTTGGTTTAGCACAGGCTATCACATGAGCCTCAAAGCTACCATTGACTTCTCCATGACAGATGGGGCAGATCACATCTGGTACCTTGCGTGATGTCTTCTTAAGGTTCGACATCTTGTTATGACTGAAAGTAGAAAGAGAGAGACATTTGTCAACTCTTTTGCATACATAATTTTCAAGCCACCTGGGCGGTTTCCTTTGCTGTCCATGCCTAATTTCTATCTCACCTTTCTCATCAATATATTCATTTTCCTCTGTATTATCTATCTCATCAACACCCTCGTATGCTGTTTCAGTCTCCTCTATGTGTTCTCTATTAAGGAGTTGGGACTCACCTTCTCGTACCCTATCAATATGGACGATTTGCTGTGTCCCATACCTACCACAATCAAGTTTGTAAAGAACATCAGATAACTTGTCCAATATTCCATATGGCCCCCTCAAACGTGAGGTGAACTTTGAAGAACACCCTACCTTTATTTGTGAAAGTATACATAAACTTTATCACCTTCCTGAAAATGTTTGTGAGACTGCTTAGCATTTTCTGTCTCATCATATTTGTTTTTGTGCTGTTGATGACAGTGCGGTGAGCTTCCTCTAACTTTTCACGAATTTCCCAAACCCAGATATATCTAGGCTCAGGTCGAATGCACTGCTGTAATTCATAAACTATATCTAATGGTATAGATGTCTCACGACCCAACATGAGCATATTTGGAGTTAACCCTGTTGTTTCATGTTCTGCCATCATAACATACGGAAGATGCTCATCCCTGTCCTGATGATGATCGTCCACAAAAGCACTCAGCATGGTGGCCAATGTTTTAGTAAAACGCTCGATCATACCATCTGATTGTGGGTGGTATGGGGTGGTTCGTGTCTTGTTTATTTCAAATATCCTACACATTTCTCAGAATACCTCAATTTCAAACTGGCTGTCTTGATCAGAGTGTACAGTGTGTGAACACCAGATCAGCCTATTCCTCCTTCTACCATGATCTTTGCAACAGTACAAGCTTCCATATTGGGCATAAAATGCATCTGTACGCTTTGTGTAATAGTCAGATATGACTAAAATATATTTGTTCCCCTTTATGCTGACTGGGAGCGGGCCCTGGCAGAATGTCAATTGCTATCCGCTCCATTGGGTATCAAACTTGATGGATCTGCATTGGAGCCCTTCCTTTCTTCTGGGTTTTTTTCTTTCTTGCGCAGGCGTCACAACTATTAACGTATCTTCGTACGTCATCCCGTAATCCCGGCCAGTAGAATCTTTTACTAATTCTGGCCAAGGTCTTTCTCATGCCAAGATGTCTTGATGCTCTAATGTCGTGGAACATCCCCAAAATGGCCCTACGCTCACCCATTGGAATTATAGCTTGTAGGTCAGAACCAGCAAGCTGTCTGTACAAAATATCATCCTGTACCCTTAGACTACCCCATTGGCTCAAGAGTGTTTTAATGAAATATCTTTGTGTTGCAGTATCAGGCACACTTAGCCTACTGCCTTCCTCTACCTAAGCCTTTACAAGACAAATATTTGCATCTGCTTTTTAGCTCACCGAAGGGAGCTCAACTTATCACTTGTCTTCCGTCGTCTGTCGTCGTGAACATTTTTCAAACGACTTCTCCCCTGAAACCACTGGTCCGATTTTCACGAAACTTCATGTGGATGTTCATTACTATATGGCAATTCACGTTTGTTCAAATGAAATGGCCACGTCCCTTGGGGGCTCTGTATGGGGCATAACTCTGATAGCACCATATGAATTATAGAAAAATTATTAAAAAATCTTCATCTCCAGTACCAGTGGGCAGAATCTTTTGATACTTGGTATGCAGCATCTTGGTATGGGTCTGATTCAAGTTTGTTCAAATCGGCCCCCTGGATTCATATTTAGGCTCACTATAGAAGCCCAAATTCGAAGTTAGTGCATTTCGGGCAAATTTCTTAAAAAATCTTCTTCTCCAGATCCAGCAGGCAGAATCTTTTGATACTTGGTACGAAGCATCTTGGTATGGGTCTGATTCAAGTTTGTTCAAATCGGCCCCCTGGATTCATATTTGGGCTCACTATAGAAGCCCAAATTCGAACTTAGTGCATTTCAGGCAAATTTCTTTAAAAGTCTTCTTCTCAAGATCCAGCAGGCAGAATCTTTTGATATTTGGTATGCAACATTGTGGGGTGGATCTGATTCAAGTTTGTTCAAATCGGCCCCCATGATTCATATTTGGGCTCAGTATAGAAGCCCGAATTCGAACTTAGTGCATTTCAGGCAAATTTCTTTAAAAGTCTTCTTCTCAAGATCCAGCAGGCAGAATCTTTTGATATGTGGTATGCAACATGCTTAGTGGGGTGAGATTCAAATTTGTTCAAGCCAGGTCCCTGGGTTCATATTTGGGCTCACTGTGGTAGCCCGAATTATACCTTAGTTCAAAATGAGGAATTTTCTTTAAAAATCTTCTTCTTCAGATCCAGCAGTCGGAATGTTTTGATATTTGGTATGCAGCATCCTTAGGGGGGTGAGACTCAAGTTTGTTCAAGCCATGTCCCTAGGTCCATATTTGGGCTCACTGTGGGAGCCCGAAAGATAACTTAGTTCAAAATGAGGAATTTTCTTTAAAAATCTTCTTCTTCAGATCCAGCAGTCGGAATGTTTTGATATTTGTTATGCAGCATCCTTAGGGGGTGGGGGGGGGGATGAGATTCAAGTTTGTTCAAGCCATGTCCCTAGGCCCATATTTGGGCTCACTGTGGGAACTTGAATTGTAACTTAGTTCGAAATGAGGAATTTTCTTAAAAAATCTTCTACTTCAAATCCAGCAGTCAGAATGTTTTGATATGTGGTGTGTAGCATCTTTAGGGGGTGAGATTCAAGTTTGTTAAAGCCAAGTCCCTGGGTCCATATTTGGGGAGCCCGAATTATAACTTAGTCAATATGAGGAATTTCTAGCTCACCGAAGGGAGCTCAACTTATCACTTGCCTTCTTTCGTCGTGAACATTTTTCAAACGACTTCTCTGAAACCACTGGTCCGATTTTCACGAAACTTCATGTGGATGTTCATTACTATATGGCAATTCATGTTTATTCAAATGAAATGGCCACGTCCTTTGGGAGCTGTGTATGGGGCATAACTCTGATAGCACCATATGAATTATAGAAAAATTATTAAAAAATCTTCTTCTCCAGAACCAGTGGGCAGAATCTTTTGATACTTGGTATGCAGCATCTTGGTATGGGTCTGATTCAAGTTTGTTCAAATCGAGTCCCTCAACCAATATTGGGGCTCACTATGGGGATGTGAATTTTTACTTAGTGCAATTTAAGAAAAATTCTTTAAAAACCTTCTTCTCCAGAACCAATGGGCAGAATCTTCTGATATTTGGTATGCAGTATCTTGGTATGGGTCTGATTCAAATTTGTTCAAATCGAGTCCCTTGATCAATATTGGGGCTCCCTATAGGGGCATGAATTTTTCCTTAGTGCAATTTAAGGAAACATCTTCTTCTCCAGAACCAGTGGGCAGAATCTTTTGATATTTGGTATACAGCATCTTGGTATGGTCTGATTCAAGTTTGATCAAATGGAGTCCCTTGATCAAGTTTGGAGCTCACTATGGGGACCTGAGTTTTTACTTAGTGCAATTTAGCAATTTAAGAAAAAAAAAATTAAAAATCTTCTTCTCCAGAACCAATGGGCAGGATCTTTTGATATTTGGTATACAGCATCTTGGTATGGGTCTGATTCAAGTTTGTTCAAATTGAGTCCCTCGATCAGTATTGGGGCTCACTAAAGGGGTGTGAATTTTTACTTAGTGCAATTTAAGAAAATTTCTTTAAAAATCTTCTTTTCCGGAACCGATGGGCAAAATCTTTTGATATTTGGTATACAGCATCTTGGTATGGGTCTGATTCAAGTTTGTTCAAATTGAATCCCCCATTCAATATTGGGGATCACTATGGGGGTGTGAATTTTTATTTAGTGCAATTTAAGAAAAAATCTCTAACAATCTTCTTCACCAGAACCAGTGGGCAGAATCTTTAGATATTTGGTATGCAGCATCTTGGTATGGGTTGGATTCACGTTTGTTCAAATTGAGTCTTTTGATCAATATTGGGGCTCACTATGGGGGCATGAATGTTTACTTTGTGCAGTTCAAGGAAAATTCTTTAAAAATCTTCTTCAGAACCATCATGCAGAATCTTTTGACATTTGATCAGCAGCATTGTCCCATTCAATCCTGTTGATGTTTTAGCTCCACAGAGGATATAGATTTACTCTGAAGAACCTTAAGAATAGCTTTTTATAAAATTTGTGTCTTAACAGTATGGAACATTTGGTGAGTGCCTAAGGCCCCCTGGGGCCTCTTGTTTGTATTTCAAGCAGATTTAGGGCCCTATAATTACCAGACTGAGTGTTACTCTCGTTTACTGTGACATTTGCACAAGTTTCAATTGTGCCACTACTGGCATTAGACTTTAATGGTTCTCCACACTGTCTGCAGGGTATCCTGCTGAGACCACCAGCATTTTTATGAGAATTCCCTGGTCTATGCTGAATCTCCATATCAAAGGAGGAAATAACCTCCACCCATCTGGCTTTCTGGGTTTTTAAACTTCATGGGCCATTTCAGTGAATTGTGATTGGTGCATACTAAGAACCATTTACCACATAGATAATGTCTGAAGTATTTTACAAAATATACCAAAGCTAAGAGTTCCTTCCTCATTATGCAATATCTTCTTTCTGCTTTGGTCAGACTTCTGCTTGCATAGCACACAACTCGCTCCACAACATTGTGAGTTTGTGACAGTACTGCACCAATGCCTGAATCACTGGCATCTGTGTCCAGGATGAACGGTTTAGTGAAATCAGGATGTGCCAAGACCGGAGCACCAACAAGGCATGTTTTGAGGTGCTCAAAGGCTTCTGTGCACTCTGCTGTCCACGTAAACTGTCTTACTTTTTCCAGAAGACGATGCAGAGGCTTAGCTATAATAGGAAGAGAATCCCAAAAATGAGCGAAGCTCATGCACATATTTTGGTAGCTGCCAGTTTGCCACTGCCTCTGTTTTCCTGGGATTGGTCTTAATACCTTCCTCTGTCACAACATGCCCAAAAAATTCAACTTGCCTCTTACATAAGTGGCACTTCCTGGCTTTCTGTTTGAGACTTGTAGACTGTATTTGGTCTAATACTGTTGCCAAGTTGGTTAACATTTCGCCAGATGTTTTACCATAACATATAATGTCATCTAAATAAATGAGACATATTTGCCATTGCAACCCAGCAAGAACAATCTCTATCAGGCGCTCGAATGCAGCTGGAGCAGAGGCCAATCCATAGCTCATAACATTGAATTCAAACAGACCTTGTCGGGTCACAAAGGCCATTTTCTCCTTGTCCTTCTCATCAACAACTACTTGCCAGTAACCTGAACAGAGGTCGAGAGTGGAAAACCACTTTGCACCGGCAAGTTGGTCCAAGGAGTTGTCGATGCGAGGATGGGGAAACATCTTTCTGCGTAACATCATTAAGACGTCTATAATCCATGCAGAAACATGTACAGCCATTCAACTTCTTGACCAATACTATTGGTGATGTCCAGGGGCTTGACGATTCTTGGATCACCTTTCTTTCTAACATATCGTCCACAAGTTCTGTAACCTCCTGATTCATATGTTCAGGTAATCGCCCAAGCTTCTGTTTGGGCGAGCACCACCCGTATTTATCTTGTTTGACTACAGAGGTCTGGCCCAGATCAGTATCAGATGTAGCAAAGCATCAGGATACTTGCATAACAAAGACTTTACCTTGTCATTTTCTTCAGAGGTGAGTGAACTCGTTGACTTCTCAAAGAGTTCTTCTAAATGAGATGGAAGGTGTTGAGGAGATCCTTTGTTCTCAGGGTTTAGATTGTTATCAGTGATTTGAGAAACTGGACTCAGCTTTGCAACCATTATCCCAATATATATTGTTTGTGTTTCCTCAGAAAGATTCATTAATCTAACTGGCACTGTGTTTTGTCCATTCACAAGGGCTCGTCCAACCAGCCCCTTTCCAGACTTAGCAAATATTTTGACAGGTTCCACAATTCCCAAGCCATCTGGTATTTGCTGATTACTGGATGTGCATACCTTACCTCTAATAACAACCTCTGATTGTGGGGGTACATTAACTGTTTTGGTCACTGCTACTCTCAAACATCTGACTGATCCTTCAAAATTTATGTTACATTTGGTATCTTCCACCTTTAAGCAATTGTTGACCACATCTATGATACAACTGCTGGACTTCAGGAAGTCTAACCCAAGGATAGCATCAGCATTTATTTCAGCAAGGATATCATCAGTTTCAAAACTACAGCCTTCAATTGTTATTGTAAGCCTTGCCCTACCTAAAACGTCCAATATAGAATCACTAGCTGATACAATATCAATGTCAACTTTGTGAAGCTTTGGTGGTTGCTCATGGGACATTGAGTCCCAAACACGGTTTGACAGTAGAGTCAATGTGGCTCCAGTGTCTACTAGGCAATCTAGTTCTATAGATCCAAACCTTGCTTTGATATACATTCCGGCCTCTTGAGTTTTCCTATTACCTCTAACTGAGGACCGATTTTTCCTTCTTGGAGACCTCTTATGGGATGTGCGAGCCACTCTCTTTTGAATTTGTTTCTTGTCAACTTTAGGACATTGATTAGGTAGGCGATCAGCAGATCCACACTCAAAACATTTCAATGGTGCACGAGGTTTACTCAGTTTATTAACACCATTGTTACCCACACTCCGTAGGTTCGATAGTTCATGTCTAGCTGCACTATTTTTCATGTTCCCAACTTCTTCCTGTAATGCTTCAACACTCTCTTGTATCTTAGCTGCAATGGAAATTACATCTGTATTCTTCCCTTTAGACTCATCTCGGTCTGCAGCTTGATGCAAATAACCTTGCTGTTCATTGTGCTTATGTTCAGCTTTTTGGAATGCTTCCAGCTCCACGGCTTGTCTACAGCGTCATTCAAGTCAGTTTGCCTAGACTGCTTGATGCGTAATCGCATATATGAAGTAGGCAACGCATCCACAAAATGTTCCTTGGCCAACGTTTCTCTGATATCGACCGGGGCAGTGGGGTATTCCAAATTGATCAATCGTCGTATATCCTGACGAAGTTCTGGAATAGTTTCAGATGCTTTCAAACGTCGCTGTCATAGCTGTGCACGATATAGCTCTGCTTGGTTGGAAGAGGTTCCAATGATTCAACAAGCCTGGAATAATCGTGAGCTTTTGTTGGCATATCACCCAATATGCCCTGGGCTTGCCCTCGCAGTGATACGGCAAAGTATAACCACTTTTGATGTGCTGTCCATTCGTTGATTTCACTACAGGTTCCAAAGTGAGCCTTGAAATCTGCCCATGAACTTGTTCCGTCATATGTGGCAGTTTTTACACAGTTTCGACTCTGATCTTTGTTAGTGGCTGTAGTCTCATCCTGTACATCCAACACAACATGCTTATTCAAGTTAACAATGCCCAAAGATTTTGTTTTTATTGTCCCCACACTCCTCCACACTCTCACCAGACAGTTTTGTTACTGGGTCACCATGATTTACTGGTGTCTGAACGGACTTGTTAACTCTATTATGTTCAACCCTCGAACGTGGAGTGTGTGAAACCATGTCAGAACTAGGCTCAAAGCCAGAGTCTTGCATTGTAAACATCACCTTTTGCTTAGGTGTTGATGCAAGGCTCAGCTGTCTGTCGCAAACCGCACTCTTGTGTTCCAACGCAGCACTCTGTTGATGCAACAGACTGAGTTCAGCTTGTTTTTGAAGCTCAGCTATGCGATTGCTTAGCTGTGTAATCTCAGAATCGATCTGAGAAGTATCCTGGTTCATTTTTATTTTTAGAGTTATTCCGTCTCCAAATCTCGCCACTGCCACCACTTTTTGTAACATGCCGAGATTTAACAGACTGACCCCCTTGACAACTTGAGCCTAAAACCTTTTGTGGTAATTAGCGAAAGTGTCCGGGTGCTGTGACTCGCTTTCTATGTACAGCTGCTTCAGCTTGCTAGTCTGAGATGATAACAGGCTATAAGAATCAACTGTGGGAGAAAGTATAGTTTACAGAACGCCTTTACTCCGTTAATAAGCTAGAACACACTGACTGTGAAATTTCCCAAATACAAAAAATATATTTGTGTTAAATATTTATTTTCCTAATTATCCTTAATCAATAACAATAATGTTATGCATGTAAATATTTTTTAATCGAATAAAGTGCTTTTCAGTAAATAAATGTTTTCTAAATTATCCTTAATCAACCCTTAATCAATAACAGTAAATAGTTGTCTAAGGGGAATTGGTCTTTTGGAAAATGGCCTAGTGGGAGTTGGTCTGAAGGGAATTGGTCAAGTGCGAAGATGACCACACAAGCAGTGTTAGAAATGGATGAAGACAAATGTACCATTGATGTGCAGTATGCCTTAGTACACAGCTCTACTGTGCCTCCATGTGGGCAATCGGAATTAAGTGCCTTGCCTAGTATTTCTTTAACAAAATGTTCATAACTAAATGATTAACTGGTTACAGAATTCACTATCTGTTTGAGAGATAGCTGTTTGAGACAACTAAAAAATAAGCATCAAACGTGCTGCTGAATCAATTTTCGTATATCACATTGCATGTTTTATGATTGCTCAAACAGGGTGACTTTCAAAAATAAAATGCTGTTTAAACTAGTTGTTTCAACACTAATTAACCGCTTTCGTAATAAATTAGCCACATCCGACCACGTAATTTATTAACTGCGCCACGGGGCAGGGCAGAAAAGATATAGCAGACATAATGTGGCAGTTTTAGCTCCCCTGAGCACAGCTCAAGGGAAAGTTTAACTGGTTGAGGGGTAGATTATTTTTTGTGGCCTAAATTTGTTATTTAATATTTGTTTTATTACATATTATTGGAGAGTGCCCACTGGCACTCTTCAATAATTTGTAATAAAACAAATTTGTATAAACAAAATATTATTTGCATTTGACTAAATAGGAAATATGAGCAAGGAAAATGTTGGCTTTTTCTCTGGTACCCTCATTTTTAGCTTAACTTTTAACTTGACAAATTCAAGATAAGCTATTGCCATCATGCATGCGGAAGTCAGTTAGTCTGTTTCCTTTAGCACAGGCTACACCCCGTAGTTATTGTCCGATCGTCAAGAAATTTCATATGCAGGTTTGGAGTCATGTCTACATGAGAACGTCCCCTTATGGTCGCGATCTGTCAACCGTCATGGCTGCCCAAAACCCAAAAACCTTTAGCACAGTCTACAGATTGTATTTATGAAGGGATTTCATTGTAACTTGGTAGGATGCCTCTGTATGTCTAGATGAGATCGTCCCCTTTTGGTCATGATATGTCAACCGTGATGGCTGCCCAAGCATGAAACCCAAAAACTAGCACAGTTTGCAGGTCAGTTAATATATAATGCGAATGTCTGCATTTATCTCTCTATCTTTGTTCTGGGTGAACTCATCCATTTCTTGAATGATCGATCTCCAATTTAGTACACGGGGGTAATTCGTCCCTGCGAGTAACATGGGATGGGTGCCGTGCCCATGCGGGATGAACTTGACCTTGAAATTGATGACCTTGACCTTTTATTTCGAAAATGGCTGGGCCAATCAGACTAAAATTTCATATGTGCGGGTATATTGACCCATCGTTCATTGATCTTGAAATTGGTGACCTTGACCTATTTCGAAAACGGCTGAGCCGATCATATCAGAGTATATTGATATAACCATCTTCTCCCGTGCAACGCCGGGTATTCACCCGCTAGTATTTAATATGGAGGGATTTCATTGTAACTTGGTAGGATGACTTCCCCATTTGGTCGCAATCTGTCAACCGTGACGACTGCCTGAACCCAAAACCAGAAAACCTTTAGCACAGTCCACAGGTCATATTTATGGAAGGATTTCATTGTAACTTGGTAGGTTGATTTCATATAACGGCTAGATGAGAATGTCCCCTTTTGGACGCGATTTTTGGACGACGGTTACAGGAGCCCGAAGCTCAAAAATCTTTAGCACAATTTACAGTTCATATTTATGAAATGATTTCATTGTAACTTGAAAGGATAACTCGATATGATGTCTAGATTAGACTTTCGTGTTTTGGTCACAATCAGTCAACCGTTACCGCAGGCCTGGTCTTTTGAGGAGAGCTATAGCTCCCGCCCTCCATGGCTCCTGCAAAATCAATTTAAGGAGTGCCATAATTGTTCTCCTTAAGAGCTGTAATAGCTCTCCTTAAACCTTCAATTCCCTTATTAATAATGGACTTAAGTATAGAATAGCTCTCCTGGCACTGGTTTAGGGGAGCCATAGTAGCTCCCCTAGATTTTTCAAAAGTCCAGGTCTGGTTACCGCTACCTGGTCATGCGACCTGGTTTTATTTAGTACTGTCTACGGGTTCTTTTTATAAGGGGATTTAATTTGTAACTTGGGAGGATAACTTGGTATGATATAACGATGACACTGTCCTATTTTGGTCATGATCGGCCAACCGTGACTGCTGAGCCATCATATGACCAAGATTCCTATAGCAAAGTCTACGAGTTATATTTATAAAGGGATTTCATTGTAACTTGATAGGATGACATGTTTTGGAATAATTTCACTGAAACTTAGTAACTTTGGTGGACATACATTAACTGTGAGGGCCACATTAAGCCACCCCTCAATTCTTTAGTACAGTCTACACCTCAAATTATTTTTATTGAAAACATAGCATACAGGGAACAGAAATTAATATATTCTCAATTGTCACAAGTCTTGTTGTAATTCCTTCTTTAATTTTTTTTCAAAATGTCAACAAAATCTTACATGCAACCCACCATCACCCCACCGACCATTGGAATGTTGTCGGCTAGTTCATTCCATTGAAGGAGTGCTCATGATATCGTTTCGTTGACATTTTGTGAAGAAAAAAATTTTGATCTCTTAATTATGTATATGTATTTGATGTGGAGGATTTGTAAGGTGTAGGGTTAATGGTATACCTTTATTTTATGCTTTAGGTTATCTCTGAAAAAAGATGATCGTCTAATTGTCTGCATCAAATAAAATCTCATCAGCCATCATGAAATCGCGTTTGTTTCCAGCATCTCTTTTTGTGTGGACATTATTAACATGGTATGATATTTATGGGGAAAAGGATGTGTTCAGTCCAGAATCTCCTTTTGTAGAGTTCAGTTTTGAATCTCACAATTATTCCTCTCACGAAGAAGAACCTCAGGGTGATATTCCAATCATTATATGGTGGACGCAAAGCCTGTATCCCCATTATAAGGAAACTGCAAACATTCGATGTGGACATGTTTCATGTTACTCAACGAGTGATAGAGAATATTTATCTGATAAGAGGACGAGAGGTATTATGTTCTATGGAACTGATTTTGATGCAGAAGACCAGCCCTTACCAAGGCAAAAACATCATGAGTGGGCTATTCTCCACGAGGAGTCACCAATGAATTTGTACATGCTTTCGCATACAGCTTTTATTAGTTTATTCAATCACACTGCCACATTCAGTAGATATTCTGATTATCCAATAACATCTCATTCTATTCCAGATTTAAAATACTTAACAAGAAGAAAAGTTATTCCCCTGTCAATAAAAAACGAGTTGAAAAAGACAGAAAATCTTGCTCCAGTTTTTTATGCCCAGTCTCACAAAGGTGTCCCATCAGATAGAGATAGATATGTTGAAAAATTGATGAAGTATATAAATGTAGATTCATATGGTACTTGCTTGCACAATAAAGATCTACCGCCAGATCTTAGGGTAGCTGGGGAATCGTTTGAAAAAGAATCATTTATCAATTTCACTTCTGTCTATAAATTTCATTTGGCATTTGAAAATGCTATTTGTGATGACTACTTCACTGAGAAATTGGTACGTCCCATTCAGGTTGGAAGTGTACCCATATACAAGGGATCCCGACTGGTAAATGATTGGATGCCCAACAACAAGACTGTTATAGTGGTGGATGATTTTAATTCTCCGGAAGAATTAGCAGAATACATACACTATCTGGATCAGAATGACGATGAGTATGAAAAATATTTAGAATATCGTAAAGATGGAGGTATAACAAATGAATTACTTCTTGACCATATGAAGGAGAGAGAATGGGGTATCAACAACATGGGGCAGATTGATATGTTTAGAGGATTTGAATGTCATGTCTGCAAGAAAATTACTGAGCGTCTGGAAAATGAGAGGCTTCGGGACCGTGATGCCAATACAGAACCTTTGCCACCAAAGATGGCTGACCGGTCACACATGGGTTGCCAGCAGCCATATCCGTTACTGGTAGATCCAGATGATATTCCACAAGATGACCCGTAAGTTTTTCATATTTTTGTAACAAGATACAAAGTAAGTATGATTATCGGAAGTCTGATAGCCTAGGCGCCACTTACTTCAAAATGCCGCGTTTCTACCATTGGGCAACTAAGTATTTACTATCCTAGAAAGGTTTTAATACATACGTGTGCATTTCTATTCTTTAAAGCCAGTCTTAAGGTGCATGTAGTTCAACTGTTAATAGTCTAGGTCCCCAAAATCATGAAAAAGCATGGAAAAATTGTGTTTTTTAACTTTATACCTATTTCATCTAACAGATAAAAAAACATTCTTGATTAACAAAAAATTAAACTCCTCATTGCAACAAGCTTGTTTCAGTGAGGGGCCATAAGCTATATTTTTGGAGGCAAAAATTGAAAATATAATAAAATTTGAATGGTGATTTTAGCCAAGAGAGCTGGCCAGACTTAGCCCGTAGGTCTTGTAAAGGGATAAAGGCCATAAGAAAATTGTGGAATTCTATCCAAAGCTACCTCTTTCTGGAACTTACATGTAGTCTAATTGCTTTAGCTATCTCAGCTTCCATGAAGCAAGTGTGGAGGCTTTTTTTAATTTCCAAAATTTCAAGAAGCACATTATTCCCATAATGTGACATGGAATTTAACTAATTCAATATTGTTTGGCTGAGCTAAGTGAGCTCTTCCAAAGGAGATTAAATTGATTAAGTTCCTAGTTGCAGTTTTGGAAAAATATGCAGCTTCGACATTAACCCTTAGGCAGGCCTGAAAATAAGCAGTTTAACATTTGCAGAATCACGTCCCCCAGAGGGTGAATTTGATGATGCTACCCCATCCAGTGGGCCAGTTTATCCTCTGGGTGCCTCTTTCTGTTTAGTTTTGAGACCCTGATTCAGATTGAGGTTCACGGAGCATCACTAAATTCACCATCTGGGGACCTCATTTTGCAGATGACAATCTGCTTATTTTCTGACTTGCCCTTAGGTCTCCCCATATAACCACAAAATGCTACTTTCATATTGCTTTGAAAAAGTTGTACCAGAGTGACTGTGGATTCTTCCTTCAAAACTTAACTGGTAGGCTGCCTTCATCTTGACTGTGTTTTTTACATCATTCTTGGCTGACTGTACAGGCCACCAACAATAATGTTCGAAACACTTAAGTCATTTGCAGCTGTGCACTTGGGAGCGTCGTGGTTCAGAGGTTATGATATTGGACTTCAAACCGAAAGGTCCATGATTTGATCCCTGCCAGGGGTAACTGCGTTGTGTCCTTGGGCAAGGCACTTCATTCAAATTGCCCATGTGGGGGCATGGTGGCACTGTGTACTAAGCCGTACTGCACGTCAATGATGCATTTTTCTAACCCTGATTGTGTGGAGTTATTGTGTTGGGGAGTCTGGCAGTTGCTCACCATTGCTCGGTGGTTCTCTACGGGTACTCCAGCTTCCTTCACACGTAAAACTGTCCGGCATGAGATGACCCTGGCCGTCAAAAGTGTCATTAAACCCCAATAAATAAATAAATAGATGTGTACATGTATATATGGTAGTAATTATCCTAAAATTAATCTGAGGCTTGAGGGTAAATGTGTAGAGGGATCGCCATTCTCCATCATGTTTCACATAACTGGTTCAAAGTTCATTTGTTTAGTCACAGTCTGTTTGCAATCAACCCATCTTCCCGAGGGTGGCAGGTAGACAGCCAATCTGACTATGCCACTTCCCACAGAATACTACTTGTTACATTTGTTCAATGTTTATTTGTAACCATTTTACATGTATGTGTACCGTGAATAAAGAATCTGAATCTGAGAGAATTAATGCAGAACATGTCATAGCAATTAACTCTTTATCTCCGACATGAAGTGGCAGACGATACTTGCAAAAATAATTTCTTGATTAACTAAATATCTTCATTGCTGGCTGCAAAAACACAGCTTATTAGCTTGTTCCAATGAGTGGTCAGAAGTCATGTTTTTGAGGCAAAATTAAAAAAAAAATGGAATTTGAATGTGAGGATTTTAATAGTGCTGGCTTGATATAACTTTTATGTTAGGTAAAGGTTATGGTGTATATTACCCTCTACTTAATCCTGAAAAGGAATTATTTGTGACTTATTTAAAAAAAATCATGGAGATTATTTTCTTGGTCATAATGTCAAATGATATCCCGGAACTCTACGATATAATTTGCACTTTGGTGAAGGAAATTTTCTGTCTTAGAAATTGATAAAGAAGAATAACAGACCATGTTGCTCTGTTTTCAACAAATGGGATTCAGATTTTCTATTTTTTTAAATTCTTGCTTCCAAAATATAGCTTTTGATCAATCATTGTGATAAGCTCAACAAGCTTGAGCCATTGGGGATCATAAGCTCTGGTTTGGAAACAAAAAATTAAGCTATTTCATTATTTTACACTATTAAAACAGAACGCCTGAGAGATACCCCTGTTCTGAATTACAGCAGCATTGTGTTTTTGCTGTAACAGAATGACGTCATGTGATGAAATCAATAGACTAGATTACACTTCAACACAGTCTCTCTACTTTAAGATTGGCCATGTGCAGGCCTGAAAATAAGCAGTCTGACTTTTGCAGAATGAGGCACCCAGAGGGTGAATTTGATGATCTATCCCATACAGTGGGCCAATTTATCCTATAGGTACCTCTTTCTGTTTAGTTTTGATACCCTGATTCAGGGTAGCATCACTAAATTCACCCTCTGGGGACCTCATTTTGCCCATATTTCCCAAACCACACGGAACAGAGAACTGTTATTTGGTATGAAGCATCCTACCACTAAAATCAAATGGTAAAAAAAGATTGCCATCAGTTTGTGTGTCAGGGTGTACTGTAAGGGGGGGGGGGGGGAGTAGTTGAAAAATTTCGGAGTCAGCATATTTGCAAAAATTAAGAAAATCTTCTTTAGAACCACTGAACAGAATCTTTTGATCTGTGTACAGCTTCCGAGGGGAATGGGAGGGGGTTGATAGCCTGTGTGCAGCATCCATGGAGAATGGTGGGGAGGGGAGCAAATATAACTTTGTTGAAACTAAGCCCCTCAGTTCATATTTGAGCTCAATACAAGAGCCCAAATTTTAACTTAGTGCAATATGAGAAGAGTACTCGCTAAAAGATTTTTCTTTGTCAGTACCACCAGTCAGAATTTTTTGATATTTAGTATACAACATTGTTATGGGGTTTCAAGTTTGTTCAAGTCAAGTCTCTCAGTGAATATTTGGGCTCTCTATGGGGAGGAGTGAAGGACAAACAAAAGTTTTATCCAATGGACCTCCTGGTTCAATCTGGAGGTCTGTTGAATGAAACTTTTATTAGTCTGTGTGAAACAAAACATTAATATTTTAAAGGTTGTTATTATAAGAGGAATTGATTTTACCACAATAGTGCCCAACATGATAAACATTCTATATATTTCCATGTCAAACAAGGGTATTGAGTCTAACAAGGACAGCAGTGCCTACTGAAATAAATAGAGGATATCTACGCAGTTTTAGTGAATATCAGGAATTATCTCATGAGTGTGGACTTGAAAGTTTTATTTTTCGCAAATGCTTGCGCGAGTGAAAAATAATACTTTGGGGTCCACGCGAATGAGATAATTTCCAATATTCACTAAAGTAGCATAGACTTTCTTTTTATTACATGCTACGTGAGATTTTACGTATGAATATTCGTAATATTGAGCCCAATTCGACTGCAAAAAGTTTCAAGACAATAACAAAGATATGTTGATCATTCCTTCAAGGCGGCATTCAGGGCGACGTCATGCGCCGAAGCGTAACGCCATTTAGGAAGCTACTAAAAAATTCATCGTGTGCACCTGAAAATATTATTTTTCACTTGCACAAATGCTCGTGAAAAATAAAATTTTCAGGTCCACACTCATGAGATAATTCCCTTTACAGACTAAAATACAGTAGATTTTCTTTTTTATTATATGCTACCCGACATTTTATTGCACAATATTCAGCCCAATTCGACCCCAAATACGTACGTTTCAAAACAATAACAAAGATCAGCTGATCATTCCTTCAAGGGGACGTGATGCGGTGTAGCGTGACATCATTTAGAAAGCTACTGAGGGATATTCCTTGATATCCATCGAGTCGATGGATATCAAGAAATATCTTTTAGATAATTTGCGATAATTCACAGGCTAGCATATAATAAAAAATTCTGTTGTCATTTTCATGCTGAACATCAGTGAAGAATCATCAATATAATGTTTTAAAGTTTTGTCAGCTGAAACTCAAAAGGATAAGAGGAGTTGATTTCACCAACAGAGTTCCCCCTTTTCATGAAAATGCTAAATTTTCCAAGTCATTGAAGAATAATAGTAACTCCCAAAAAGTGAAAGAGTTCTGTGGTCTATATACATGTTGCAGATCAATGAACCAGCAGAAATAATGTTTTAAAGTTTCATGAAGTGAAACTAACAAGTGCAGGAATTGATTCTACGTTTACTCCGATTCCAAAATTTCAAGCAGCAAATTTTTACAACAATGCAACAAGAAATTTAACCAATTCAGTCTTGTTTGGCAGACTTTAATGAGCTCTGCCAAACAAGATTGAATTGGTCAAATTTCTTGTTGCATTATTGGGAAAAGTTGCAGCTTCCAAGTTTTATATTAACATCAGTGTGCAGAAAGTTAAGAATACTCTCCCCCATAGAAATGCAAACGTTTGTCTACATTGAATCAACATTGTTGATCAACAGAAATAACTCCATACAAATCAAAGCTCTCTGTTCAGTACATGCACATATTGCACGTCAGCAAACTATCGCAGGCCTGGCAATCCAGAAAATCCAGGAGTGCAAAACAATTGCCCTTCTCAGAGATTGCTTACGAGTGCAATTGCACCTGAAATTTTCAATGCAAAAACTTGTAAGCTATTTTGCTTATATTCTATTCAAGGTATTAATATTGTGACTGAAGAATTGTACTACATTCAGCTACATAGTGGAAAAATTGGCATACATATCTTCTCATTATTCAAAATGTTGTATTCAATTCTTATGTGACTGTCTTCTGCACTCAAAATGTATTGAAATGCAACACAGAATGGGTCATGTTTTATTGCGAATCATCCCCTGAGTTCCAAAGGCTTCAAATTGTGTAGATATACTTCATATTCTCTCAGAAACGTTTAGACCAAACTTATTTAGTTTGTAAGATTTTGTCTTCAAATACAGCAATTCTAGGTCTTGTCCAAGTTGAAAGTATGTATGTATAACGATATGTGGATGGTTTGTAGATTAACACCGTTTCTCCTCTATTTCGTTATTTGAAGAAGAACCGAAGCGTTTCATTGTTATGATTTGAATTGTTTTGGTGTGTAGTACTTGTGAAAATGTAAACAAGCAGACATAAGTTTACAATGTAAGGAGAGTAACTCTATCTAGCAGTCATATTTTGCTGAAGTGATCATCAATCGGTATGATTAACCAGTTGTGAATGTTGTGCCTGTTTTGATTTACAATGAGCTATCAGATGGGGTTGTCGATCGAAATAAGATTCTCAATTTGGGACACATATTATAAACAGATTATTAGCTCACCTGAGTGAAAGCCAGGGTGAGCTATTCTGATCACTTTTTGTCCGTCGTCCGTCGCCTGTCGTCCGTCGTAGGTGGTGTTTGGGTCATTTTCTCCCAAGCCACTGGCTGCAGTTCAATGAAAATTCACATGAGTAGCGGTTATATAGGAGCATTTAGGTTTTTCTTCAAATTGGGTTTCTGCTCATATTGTGGAGGGGTGAGGCCAAAATGCACAACATTTTAAAAAATCTTCTCATGAACCAGCAGTAGCAGAGACTTGATATTTGGTATGCAGCTTCCATTTGAGGTGTAGACTCAAGTTTGTTCAAGAGAAGTTTGACGGGCAATATTTGCCTTTGTTCTGAGAGAGGCAAGAATTTTTGCCCCGCCCAGAATTTCTATTTTCTGAACCGAGAGGCCAATTTGAACCAAATTTAATATGAGGTATTATTGGGTTATAAGTACTTGATTTATGCCAAAATTTTTAAATTTTTTTCCTGCAGCCCCGTGGGAACCTCAGGAGCCAAAAATAGAGAAAAAAAACGAAAACGTCCATATCTCCAAAACTGCATGGCACTCAGAATTTTCATTTGGTGTGAGGCTTTCTTGGGACCAACAGAAAGGTATGATAAAAAAATTGCCATCGGTTTTGTCATAAGGTACATTTTCGGGACTTTGAAAAAATGCTGAGTCAGCATTTTTATCCCCCCGAAAAAAAATTTCGGGGGATATAGTCGTCACGCGTTTTTTTTTTTTTTGTCCGTCCGTCCGTCCGTTTACATTTCGTTTCCGGATGATAACTTCCCTTGAAATAGTTTGATTGTAACCAAACTTGATATGTGGCTTAAACATATAAAAATACAGGTCAAGTTCGAATCCGGGTTCATCCTGATTAATATTACCAGAGTTATGCCCCTTTTTAATTTAGAAAATCTTATGATTTTTGGTTTCCGGATGGACCACACTTTTTTCGGGGGGGATCAGCTGCCCCGTGGATGTGGCAGCCCTCTAGTTTAACACTGTGGGCAATGGGAAAAAATTAAAGAATCGTTTGCTTCCAAACCACTGCTCCAAAAGCTTTCATATTTTACATATAACATCTTTGGAACATTGTTTCACATATTTGTTGAAATCAAATGCCTCGGTCCATATTTGGGTTCCCTGTGGGAGCCAAAATGTTCCAATTAGTACAGTATGAGGAATATTCTTTAAAAATCTTCTTTTTCAGATCTACCAATAAGAATCTTTTGATATTTGGTATGCAGCATGCTTAGGGGGTGAGATTCAAGTTTGTTCAAGCCAAGTCCCTGGGTTCATATTTAGGCTGAAAATTTGGAGTCTCGGTCCGGACTTAGAAATTTTGGACCAACATCCGGAAATGAGTTTTTTGGGTTTTTTTATGCGTTTCGGTCAATTTTAAGACAGTTTTTTTTTTACGCCGAAAATTTGTGGTCCGGGTGGGACTTAGAAATTTTGGACCAAAATCCGGAAATGAATTTTTTTGTTTTTATGCATTTTGGTCAATTTTAAGACCCCCCAATCTTTTTTTTTTACACTGAAAATTTAGGGTCCGGGTGGGACTTCGAAATTTGGAACCATAATCCAGAAATTAGTTTTTAGCTCACCTAACATTCAGTCAGAAGAGCTATGGTGATCACTTACTGTCCGTCGTCCGAACATGGTGTTTGCGTCTTCTCCTCCCAAACCGCTGAACCAATTTAATTGATATTTGAGATAATAGTTTGTTATGACATCGCCATTTGATTTGTTCAAATCAAGTTGCCTCGCCCCTTGATAGGGCCACACCCAAAAAGTGTGCTGAAATCTTTAAAAATCTTCTTCTCATGAACCAGCAGTAGCAGAGACTTGATATATGGTGTGCGGCTTCCTTTTGAGGTGTAGACTCAGATTTGTTCAAGAGAAGTTTGTGGGGCTATATTTGCCGTCGTTATGGGCGGTGCAAGAATATTTGCCCCTCCTAAAATTTCTATTTTCCAAACCGAGAGGCAAATTTGGACCAAATTTGATATGAGGGCTTATTGGGTCATAAGTACTTAATTTATGCAAAAAAAAATTTTCCCTTCGCCCCATGGGAACCGCAGGAGCTAAAAATAGAAAAAAAATTAAAACGCCCATATCTCCCAAAACCACACGGCACTGAGAATTCTTATTTGGTGTGGAGCTTCCTTCACACCTTCCTTGGTTTTTTATGCGTTTTGGTCTATTTTAAGAAGAAAAAAAAATTTAGGCTGAAAATATTTTGTTTGGGACTTCGAAAATTTCCGAACAAAAATTTTTTAAAATCTGTTTTTTATGCGTTTATCTCAATTTTAGGACGTAAAAGTGCAGGAATTGAAAATAGAAGGAAAACCCTGTGTATTGTGTGGGCACAACTGCTTCATCTAGTAGGTATATGCTTTTCTTAGGAGGGGCGTATGCAGCTTATTCAAATCAAGTCCCTGGTTTGATATTTAGACTACCATGTCAGGTGAGCGCCCTCAGGCCCCCCGGGGCCTCTTGTTTGGTTTTTTATACGTGTTGGTCAACTTTAAGAAGAAGAAAAAATTTTAGTCTGAAAATATTTTGTTTGGGACTTCGAAAATTTCCAAACAAAAATAAAAAAAATCTGTTTTTTATGCGTTTATTTCAATTTTTGGACGTAAAAGTGCAGGAACTGAAAATAGAAGGAAAATCCTGTGTATTGTGTGGGCACAATCGCTTCATCTAGTTGGTATATGCTTTTCTTAGGAGGGGCGTATGCAGCTTATTCAAGTCAAGTCCCTGGTTTGATATTTAGACTACCATGTCAGGTGAGCGCCCTCATGCCCCCTGGGGCCTCTTGTTTCTTTTTGTTCAAGTAAGTTTAATAAAACTTTAATCACATTCAATGGATGATTCAGAACATTTGCTGTAAGATTGCCATTTCTGAGACGAGTCAGTTGTATTTTACTTCTAAAACAAGATGGTGAACTCACACTTAATATTGATTTCATATGGGGTCACTGATGACATCATCATCAACCTGATATGGTCTCAACCATTTATCCACGCTGATTGGTTGAACCCAAGAGTTAACATAACAAAACTAAATATACTACCAGCTCAGGATTATATAATTATATTTCCCAAAATATTACCATTATAATTACAAATACGTACTCAAATGTAATGGTTTTGTTGATTTGTTACCATAGCAGCATAATGTGTCTGAAGTTCAAGTCAGCTCTGATCAAGATCACCTGCCCCATCCCAATATTTACAGAGAGCTATTGAACCTATAAGACCCCACTCAGCCACAAACTGCCCCTTTTATATTACTCTGAAAAAGTTGTCCAAAGTATTGATTACACGTCTGTTTTATCAGATCCCCATCTGCAGCAACACTAAACCATGCAGGAAATGAAAATCTGTTCCGCACATATGTGCGGAAGGGAAATCGTTCACAGACTATTTTTAAATAAAAGCGAAATTTCACTGGAATTTCCTACAAATCATGCACCACAATTACAGTCAGTTTGAATCGCTAGCGATGGTTAAAAATCATCCCCTGAGTTCCAATGTGTTCTATGTGCCAGTAGACACATAGAACACATTAGAACTCAGGGGACGAATTAGTAGCATGGGTTCCTGTCACAAATTTGGTTGATGATAAAATGGGTTCTTTTTGTTTACACTTGTCAAATGAATTGCTGAGTTTCCTTCTAATAATGTTTTTATAGACATGAAGGCGTGTAATGAACACAGAACGACACGCGTCTGTGAATGGGTTAATCGATATGGCACTTGTGCGATCGCGGAAGGTTAAAACTCCAGGCCTGCGGCCTCTCATTCTATCTTTCCGTGCTGGCACTCGGGCCATATCGATTAACCCATTCACACACGCTTGTCGTTCTATGTATATCCGTCCTTGGAGCTTTTCTGGTAGGCTGCATTTATCTTGAACAGGCAGCCGATAATGATGCAGAAACACTGTTAAGTCATCTGCATCTGTGTTCATGTATAACATGATAGTTTTTATCGTAAAATTAATCTGAGGACTTTAAGGGTTAAATAGACCTAATTTGTATTTTTCAGGTGGTGGACATACGACTGGATTTCATTATATTGGTCTGAATATGATAAAGCCAGAGCAGTACGAAAAATGATAGAAGATGGTGAAACAAATTCTAAATTATTTTTTGAATATTTAAAGCATTTTATACCTTGATGTTAATGGTGAATATAAATTGGAGAAATTTTGCATGTGTTGAATGTCTTGTTGAATTTAAATATCCTGCAAATGACATTACTGCTCAGTCATACCCCGCTGTAACTTCACTGATAACATATTTATCTTAATATACATGGATATCCTTCTGGGACACAAGCTGTGCATATCACAATTTTTTTTCACTAAACAGTTCAGTGCTAGAAGTGCACATTTTGACTCAATTGGAATGTGGTACCACAACATTGTCCTCTTAATTAGATATTCCTAATAACCATGTTAATTGCACAAAACGTCCAAACATGAAGTCATTTACCTTACCTTCACCACATATTTGACTTGATGATTGTATTTAGGTAATAGAGTAAACTCATATTAATGGAATAAAAATACATGATCTACTGAAGAATTACTCTGACAACCACTTGTATTTATTTATTAAGGTTTAATGACACATTAACAGCCAAGGCCATATCATGTCGGTGACAGTTTTACGGGTGGAGGAAGCCGGAGTACCCAGAGAGAACCACCTAGCAACGACGAGCAGCTGCCAGTTCCCCAACATTGTAACTCCGCATTGCAGCACCAACAGGGTTAGATTGGTTGAAGACATGCGCACCATCGACGTTCAGTACGCCTTAGTACACGGCATCATCACGTGGACAACAGGGGTTAAGTGCCTTGCCCAAGGACACACCGCAGGAGTCTGAATCAATCAATCAGACAGTTACCCATCCAAGGACTAACCGGGCTCGACGTTGTTTAACTTCAGTGATCTGACGAGAACCAGTTACCACAACGCCACTCCTACCCCCTCCCCTCCCCATCCCCACCACTTGTATTCAAATTTATTACATCAACATGTTATGGCAGTGTGGAACCGCCACACTCTCTTCAGTTACTATCTTGTTAAAACAACTGTTCATGTTGTTAAACCTTTATCTAACATAGCGGCCAAAAACGGCCAGGAAAATGACTAAAATAAACATAACACAGCCTAAAATATCTTAAAAATGTCTCGATATAACCATACAAAAATGGATATCATTAGAACCGGCTTATCAAGCCAGTTCTAATGATATCCATAGTTGTATAGTTTTGTTGAAACATTGTGAGAATTTTTTTCGAAAAATGTGAAATTTAATTTATTTATAGAAAATGCTGTATTAGGTAAAGGGTTAAAACAACTTAATTGACATCTTGCTAAAATAACTTATCTAGTTAAAACAACTTAATTATCTTTTTAAAATGACTTATAGTTGGTGTGTCAATGAAAAAGGCCCGTCCAATCACAGCTAAGAAGACAAGTAACTGACAATTTCATTTGTTCAACTCATGTCTAAGGTGGCTGATTTAGGCCCAAAGGTAATTTTTATCTCATTATAACGATGTGTAAGATGGCTGATTTAGGATCTAGGGTGAGTTTTTTTTTATCTCATTATAATGATACTTTCTCGATATAATGAGAAAACATCTTGTTATAATAAGAAACGGTTCTTGTTTTAACGAGAAAACATCTCATTATAACAACTCTGTATCTTGTTAAAACGAAGTGCTAAGTTCTAACAAAATGCCAAGTCATTATAATGAGATATTGTCTCATTATAATGAGCTATTTTCTTATTATAACAAGGTGTTTTCTCATTAGAATGAGATACTAAGTCATTATAATGAGATGCTTTCTTGTTATAATGAGAACCATTTCTCATTATAATGAGATAACCAAAACAATTAGCCTCTGTCCTAATTGTGCCTCCAAACAGAAATACCTCATTCCATCAAACAGTTTAAGCCTGTCCTTGAGACCGCAATGTGGACAAATGGATGATAACGTCATGATAACTTGTGAAATGCTAATCGACAGTGTGATTCATTTCATCGATCTGATTTTCACTTCCATAAGTTCTTTAAACAAGATAATTAAGTTGTTCAAAGAATATAATTAAGTTGTTTTAACAAGATACTTAAGTTGTTTTAACAAGATAATAACTAAAGTGAGTGTGGCAGTTCCACGCTGCTGTACCACAATAATACTTAATTAAAATAAGATAAGAACTGAAGTGATTGTGGCTGTTCCATGGTGCCATATATATATGTCAGAAACAGAGATAGCTGTTTGAACAAGATAGTAAATTGTTTAAACAAGATAATTAAGTTGTTTAACCCTCTGCACTCTGGTGTCATAATATTAAAACTTCAACATGCAATTATTTCCCATAATGCAACTAGGAAATTAACCAATTCAATCTTGTTTGACAGAGCTCCATGAGCTCTGACAAAAAAGGTCGAACTGGTTAAATTCCTGGTTGCATCATGGGGAAAATTCGCAGACTGAAATTGAGAGATTTAGCCATCAGTATGCAGGGGGTTAAGCAAGATAACTAAGTTGTTTAATCAAGATAATATATTGCTTAGACAAGATAATTAAGTTGTTTAAAAAAAATAATTAAGTTGTTTAAGCAAGATAACTAAATTGTTTAATCAAGATAATATATTGCTTTGGCAAGATAATTATGTTGTTTAAACAAGATAATTAAGTTGTTTGAGCAAGATAACGAAGTTGTTTAATCAATATAATATATTGCTTAGACAAGATAATTAAGTTGTACAAACAAGATAATAAGTTGTTTTAGCAAGATAATTAAGTTCTTTTAACAGGATAATAACTGAAGTGAGTTTGGCAGTTCCACGCTACTGCAGTTGTCCCCTGCACGATTTGGCATAATGTTGTTTGGGACAGTATATTTCAGGCTTCCTGTACGGGAGTGATAGCGGTATAGTATGGGTGTGATGTACCCCTGTAGGTCCCATGTTAACCAGAGCTGTCACAATTATCAATTTTCGTAGTCAACTAATCTCCACCATTAATTGACGACTAGTCAATTAATAGTCGTTTCCCATAAATTCAACCATCTTTAATATACTTGCACATTTAAAACAATGTCAGATGTGTAGTCCTGTTCACTCCAATTACCACGTTGAGATAACTTTGTGCGATGTTTCATTTCCATAACTAATTCCCAGAAATTTCAAAGTTTCAAACATAAACATCCATTCCTACACATGTAAGTTGGTACTGAAAGTGAACTAACAGTTGTGACAAGTTGACAACTTTCTCACTTTCGTGGTTCGGACTGTTCCAATGGGGTCGGTCAAATGTACAAGACTGAAGATTCTTCTGTTTACTCTGCAGGTTGCAATACTTCCCAAACCATGAATCATCCAAATGGTACGCCATTGGTACAATACGTACCTTCTGTTTACTCTGCAGGTTGCAATACTTCCCAAACCATGAATCATCCAAATGGTACGCCATTGGTACAATACCTTTAAGAACTGATTAATGGAGAGCAGCTTGTAGAATAACGAAACTCAGAAATTAAGTACTTAATGGACGGCGTTTACAATACAGTGTTAACTGTTATGTTTAACTTCGAAAATCTAAAATTATGATTATGTGTGAATAAACTTTAGTTTACTATTTTTGTAGCATACATGTATGAAACCATCACAGTGATGGTGTTGGAGTCTGGCCATTCTGAGGGTAAGTGCTGGGGCTGGAATCCAAAATTCAATAACGAATAGTGAACCATCATCCAACGTGGGGGAGGGGGTGGGGCTACCTGACAGGTTCTGTAATTGGAAGATATTTATGAAAGCATATGTATAGATATAAGGGGCAGCACCTGGCTCATGCACACACCCCACCCCCATTTTTTGCAACTCAGTTTTCTTTTTTACAAGCACCGAAAGAAGGGGACATCTCGAGTGATGCTATTTTCCACAATAGTTTTTTTCTGTAATTAATGCAGGGGTGGTGGGGGGGGGGGGTGGGGGTCCTTCTAACATCTGCTTTGATGTTAAATTGTTAAACTATTAATGTATTCTTGAAGATTGATGGAAGTGTTCACTGTTCACTTCAGTTGTCTGGATTAAGTTTCTGCATGTTCATATTAAAAAAAACGAAAATATCGACTCTATTTGGACATTGGGATGCACATTTAGTTGAAACAAATGTTACATGAATAAGAAAACACATGTTCAGAAGGCGTGGATGTGGCCAAAATTGCCAAATATTTTTTGGCCAAGCGAGATAGATTTGGATATCGATGCAAATTTGATTTCCACCAAAAGAGTGCATCGTCCTCTCAAAACCTAAAGGTACTTCCTTAAAAAAACATATGAATTTCCTGTGAAATATTCTGCTTACCAGCATCACAACTGGTAGTTTTGTGTGGCCTTTTAACATCAAAAATCAGCTCACTTGCTGAAAGTTTAGGTTTTTTGGAAATGCTATTTTAGTAAATGATTCGGACAAAGAACTACTCAATAGAGAACGAGAGGGCTTGAATCTCGAATTATCCCTTATGGCACTTGTGTAGCCTGACCGGTTTCATTCGATGTGAACTTCACCAGAGGCGGACAACTGCTCGATGGCGATACCTATATATGCTTTCCTCCTGGCGGCTGCAGTTTTAGCGGATGCAATACTGGTGGGTGCGTAGCCATGTGCTGGCATGACACGGGCATAACCCGATGTGTGAGTGGCAGTGCATACCTGGGTTTAGTTCTAAATGTGTATCGCTTAGGTGGTACTCCCCATGAAGGTGTGGGGGGGGGAGAGAGAAAGTCCGTGGTCAGTAATGTGTGAAAACCTCTTGGTGTTGTTTGTATTGTAGGTGTATAAAGGAGGTTAGATAGGCAAGAGAAGTGAAAGAATTAGAAATGAATATCCATAGAGGAAGTAACACGTGGAGGTTGCTGATGAATTTCAACAACAAAAAAATATATATGTTAACATCAAGAATGTCAATAATTGTAGTTGTGGTTGTATTTTGTTATTGGTATCCATTACTGTTCCTGAGAGTGATTATTTTAGTCTGAGTATTGACAGTTCAGTATCTCAGTGGCATATCGTAACACTTTGCCTGTATTATATTGGCTTGTGATGTGCGTAATGTCCACATTTGGGGTGTGGGGGGGGGGGGTTGCCCCTGTGTGCTGTTATTCTAGGAAGGGGAGAGACGATATCTTCATTAAGGTATGAGGAGGGTGGCCGTTTTCTGCACTGTTGTGTCAATTCTTCGTGTCTTCCAGTTTCCCTGAAGGGTTTGACTGGGTTCCTAAGCGTGGAGTAGTCTTTCAATACATTCATTACGTTTGGTTCCGTAATTATCTCTTCTAATCTAGGTCACTTGATAATGACTATGCACGATGGATGTGGTCTCTCTGTATACGAACCAAGAAGGATAGGCGCCTCTGAATCTGTACTTAAACCTGAACTCTACCTCCGGTTCATAGATGATATATTCATCATTTGGACACACGGTGAACAATCCTTACGAGACTTTATCGATCATTTTAACACAGTACAACCAACAATCAAATTTACTGCAGAGTATTCAACAACCTCTATTAACTTCCTAGATGTCAAAACTTGAAAACTGGGCAACAGGATCAAAACGGATCTATACACAAAACCCACAGATATTCCTCACACATACTTACGGCCAGATTCATGCCACGCCCCCAAACAAATCCAAGGCATCCCATACAGCCAACTTCTAAGAGTGAGACGAATCTGCAGTTCAACAGCAGTTGTCATCAACCGTGCTCATGTGATGATATCCCACTATAAGAATAGAAGTTATCAAGACAAAACACTGCAAGACGCATTCGAAAAATTTTCTAAGATCGTTTGACCCTGATAACAAGCCCAACAATAAGTAATGCAACTGACTGCGCACCATTTGTCACCAGATACAACCCCGAAAGCTCAGACATATACCACTACATTTGTCAACTGTGGCCCATCTTGCGCTGCCAGTCAAACAACAGAGCTATATTTTCAGACCCCCCTATTACTGGCTCGTAGACGGAATAAATCCCTCAAAGATATACTCACATGAGCGAAATTACCCAGCCTCCTTCAAATTTGTGGCAAAACAATAGCCAACCCCTGCACCCCATGCCAAAAGCCAACTGCATCATATGCAACAATCTTCCGAAAAATATTTGGTTCAAGAGCACACTCACTTCCAAGCAATACAAAGGACTGACCCGTGCAAACTGCATGTCGACAAGAAACTGCATTTATTTCATTACATGCAATTCTTGAAGAAAACAATATGTGGGAGATACCAAGAGACACTTTCACATCCGAATCCACGAACATATAGCGGACATAAAGCACAAGCGTGATACTCCCGTCGCTATTCACTTTAACCAAAACAACCACCAGCAAGCGGACTTAAATTACCACATCATACAAGTTATTTACTCCGACCCTGAACACCCCAATATGGTTGACCACCGTCGGAGAATAGAAATTGAATGGATTTTCACTCTCAGAACACTTGAATCACTAGGACTGAAGAGAAGGGACTTTCTGTGTATTGTTTAAGTAAATGATTTGGGCAGGTTTTGTTCCACTGTTGGGGACTCATTTGTAGTGGTGCATCACCGATTTCTGTACTTTGGATATTGCTTGACGTTTGGGTTTTGATTGATTAGTTCATTGATCAGAACATTTTTGACATTATTTTTGTCTGTTCATTGAAATGGGGATTCAGGGCTGAAGCAAGAACATGCACTGGCCCTATTGATAAATCCTTCAATGTGAAGTGCTTTTCAATGTCATTTTTAATGGAACTTTTTATATCAATAGTGCTTTGGAATCATTCTGGGAAGAATTAAGCCTGTCCAACAAACCGAATGTAACTGGAAGTACAACAGAGCTGCTTACAATATTTTCTTCCGTTAAAACTGCTGCAGCGGCTTCTAGAGGCTTCAAGACTATAACATCAGCCATCAGACTCAGTTGTCATTTGTCAAATCTAATGTGCGGGAGTCGTTGCGCTTAGTAACTTCTTCATCTGAAAGAATGGCAACAGTGGGCCATCGCTCCTCCAACATCCGTTCCAACATGATTGTGCTAAGAGCTGTTCCAACGAGTCTTACACTTTTGAATTAATGCCTTCTAGCCCTGCCCATTCTCTCCTGTCTGACATCGTTTTTGAGTGGTTCGGGCGCTATATTTGAAATAAGTCACTAAACGACGAGCTGTCCCTAATAAGGAACTGAGACTGCGCACATCGAGCCCTGCCTTCACACACAACTGCACAGTATGAGCGGCACATCAGACAAGAGTGCTGACGGTTGTGTTGTACAGTTGAAATCCCATGAAATTATAAGCGTACCATGTCACATGGTACGCTTATAGTTTCATGGGATTTCAACTGTACAGCACAACCGTCAGCACTCTTGTCACTACTTCATGAAGATGACATTTCATAAAAGTTTGATTTATTTTTTCATGCAAAGCTTAATGCTTGCAGTTCCGTTTGATGCATTGTCATGTTTAACACTACTAATAGTTTTGAGGGGTATTTTAAATTTTGTTAATGTTGACAACAATCATTCAGCAATGTTAACAGCAGTGCGCTGCTTTGGCATCAGTTCAGTTGAAAGAACACAATTTTCCATAACCCAAGGCCTGTTGAAAGAACACACTTTCCATAACCCAGGCCTCTGATATGAAATTGTGCCGTGGTAGTTATGTATGGATAATCGGTGAGACTTGTCCATATATCCGAAGTGAGTTTGATTAGCAGATGCAACAACGGTGCCAGTTCTTTCTGATAACTTTTGCTTGCACGAATCAAATTTTCGTTGAATTGGTGATCGCACATGAGTTCTTCCTGTCAAAGGATAAGCATGAATGATAAATTCCATAAGCTCTTTAAATCCTTCACCCTCTACAACACTTATTGGCATCATGTCCTTGTAATAAAATTAGCAACTTTATTGTTTTTATTATTTTTCCTCGATTCACTTGCTGACGTTGAAGGCAACAACGATGGAACTTTTGTCTGAGCGTGAGAAGCAGGAGAAGCCTGAGGCTGAGATGAAGTCAGTTTTTCTTCTGGTAGTATATTTGCATGGAATGAGCTCTAGTGACTATGCATCGAACTTGTTGACCCATGATGGGCCAAAGATTTACCACAAGATTTGCAAGAAACATGCTTTTCACTTTTGTTGAAAAATTACCAAATGTCAGATGCTTTTCGCTGGGACGACATTTTAAACTATTTTGAACAAATGAAAAGAATGAATGACTCACGTACGACTTAATGACGTGGCGTCATTTAGCATGTTGATTATGAATATGAATATGCAAACGAAAATGCCATCGTTTGCTCTCCCATGAAGTTGACAATGCCGGGAACTTTCTTCGGCTACGGTACGCAACAGAGATTGATCAAATGGCAAGGCTCTGTGTTTTTAAAAGTACATTGTTGCACAATCGTGAGGAAAAACAAAGGCCATTGAATATTACAAGTAACTAAGGTTCGTCATTTCAAAGTTTAATAATAAACTAGACTTTATGATTCTGGAGAATTATGGCTTTTCCCGATGAGATTCCATGATTTTTCATGACCCCACAGATTGTTTTTAACTGTCTCACTGAAGTTCCTTCATTGATGTTATGAGAAAGGTGAGTATAGTAGTCTCAAATGACACAGTTTGATAAAAAATTGTTTAGGCAAAAACATTCATTAATGGCGAAAGGTGTTAATGTCGATATCATCGGCCAACAAGTCAATGACCGACAAAAGGAGTTATGTTTGTTTTACACATACCCACTGAGTGCTGTGTCAATTTAAAAATGGTCCATTTTATCTCAAATGTATCCAAAATATTGATGTCTGGCAGCTTGTAGAGGGTTAACAAGTGCCAACAGGAATATTTATTCATGCAACTTGTAATGTCACACCAAGAACTGTGAATGGCCATTTTTTCTTTAAAATCTACAAGATGTTTTCAGAAAAATCCAGGGAGAACAGGAATTTTAAGCTTTTGATGGGTATCATTGTTTATCCAGCCCAAAACGTGTTAAGTGTTGTTTTTGGAATACTCTTATTACTTCCAAAAATAATTCTCAGTGAATTCTACTTCCACTTATTTTGATCTCTCCTCCCAACTTCGGGTGGTGTGGGTACGCAAACACAGCCCATTTTATCAACATTTTGATGTTTGAGAACCTGCATAGGGTTAACAAATGCTTACAGGAATATTTTGCACATGCAACTTGTAATGTCACACTCAGATCTGAGAATGGCCATTTTGTCTTGAAAATCTACGGGATGTTTTTAAAGAAATCCTCAGATAACACGAATTTTTAACCTTTTGAGGGGTATCTTTCTTTAAACAGCTCTAAAGGGTTAATGCTTGGTTTTGTGAATATCTTCATCACTTACAAAAATGATAGACGGTGAATTCCACTTCCAATGAAGGAGGTTATGTTTATCTCGTAGGTACACATTTGGTGTTATGGTTGCCCAAGAACAGCCCATTTTCTCCAAATGTCTATGCTTGGCAGCCTCTGGAGGGTTAACAAATGCTTACCGAAACATTTTGTTCATGCAACTTGTAATGTCACTCGATGACCTGCGAATGGTCAATTGCTCTTGAAATTGTTTTTGGAGAAATCCACAGAAAACTTGAATTTTAAGCTTTTAAGGGGTATATCTCCTTAACCAGTCAAAAATGGGTTAAGTCCTCGATTTTTGAATACATTTACTACTTACAAAAATGTTTCCCTGTCAGTTTTGAGTCCGGTAAAAGAAGTTACGTTTCTCTGTTGTATTCCCATTTGATGTTGTTGTTCAAAAACAGACTATTTTTTTCAAAATTTTGACATTTAGCAGCCCATGCAGGGTTAACAATTGCTTACTGGAATAATTTATCCAATCAATTGGTAAAGTGACACCATGACCTATCAATGGTCATTTTCTCTTGAAAACACTACCAGATGTTTGTAAAGAAATCCAGGGAAAACATAAATTTTTAAGCCTTTGAGGGGTATCACTATTAACAATCACAAAATGGGTTAACGCTTAGTTTTTTGAAAACCCTTATTACTTACAAAAATGGTCTTCAGTGAATTCCACTTCCAACAAAAGAGATTATGTTTATTTCTCAGGTACACGTTGGGTGATGTGCGTGCCTGAAAACAGCCCATTTCAACAAAATTACGATGCTTGGCAGCTTCTAGAGGGTTAATAAACGCTCACTGGAATATTTTGTCCATGCAACTTGTAATATCACACAAAGACCTGCGAGTAGAAAATTTTTCTTGAAAACCTACAGGATGTTTCTAGAGAAATCCACAGAAAATGGGAATTTTAAGATTTTAAGGGGTCTCTCTCTTTAGCCTGTCCAAAATGGGTTAAGACTTCGACTTTTAAAAACCCTTACTACTTACAAAAATGTTTGCTATAGATTGTGCGCTCGATAAAAGAAGGCTCGTTTATTTGTGGCGTACCCATTGGGTGCTGTTGGCGTCCAAAAACAGCCCATTTTATCACAATTTTGACATTTAGCAGCCCGTGCAGGGTTAACAAATGCTCACCGCAGTATTTTGTCCATGCAACTTCTATTGTCACACCAAGGCCTGGGAGTGACAAATTTTTCTTGAAAATCTACAAGACTCGTTTAGAGAAATCCACGGGAAATACGAATTTTTGAGCTTTATGGGGGTATTGCTGTTTAACCAGACCAAAACAGGTTAACGCTTGGTTTTTTGAACATCCTTATTACTGACAAAAATGATCCTCGATGAATTCCACGCCCAATCAAGGAAGTTATGTTTATCTCTCCTGTATTGTTTGGGTGCAGTGGGGGCCTGAAAACGGCCTATTTCATCAAAATTTCGATGTTTGGCAGCCTATGGAGGGTTACCATATGCATCGCCTGATATGTCGTATATATCAAAGGGCGTGTCACAGACAGGTCTAGCAATGACGAATGTATAAAAAAAATCTACAAGACGTGTTTCGAGAAAGTGCCGATAAACCCCAAATTTGGCAGTTTTTTGTCAATTCTGACGAAATAAGGGTTAAATCGAAAATTCCGCTTCGGAACGTTTTTAGATCTTGTGCCCCTCTATGCGTGTGCAAAATTTCGTGAAAATCGGTCCGAAAATGGCTTCGGAATCGTGCGGACAAAATGTGTGGAAAAAAAACAAACCCAAACTAGACTTTATGATTCAGGAGAATCATGGCTTTTCCCGATTAGATTCCATGATTTTTCTTGACCCCACAGTGTCTGATGAATTGTTTTAAACTGTCTCACTAAAGTTCCTTCATTGATGTTATGAGAAAGGTGAGTATAGTAGTCTCAAATGACTCGGTTTGGGTTTGATAAAAAAATGTTTAGGTAAAACCCATCATTAATGGTAGAATGGGTTAATATCAATATCAATGTTTCCCTATCAGTTTTGCGACCGGTAAAAGAAGTTACGTTTCTCTGTGGCATTTCCATTTGATGTTCTTGGTGTCCAAAAACAGACTATTTCCTCAATTTTTTTTACATTTAGCAGCCCATGAAGGGTTAACAAATGCCTACCAGAATAATTGATCCATGCAACTGGTCATATGACACCAAGACCTATCAACGGCCATTTTCTCTTGAAAACCCCACAAAATGTTTGTAAAGAAATTCAGGGAAAACGATTTTTTAAGCTTTTGATGGGTATCCCTGTTAACCTACCCAACAGGGGTTAACACTTGGCTTTTTGAATACCTTTATTACATTTCAAAAATGGTCCTCTGTGAATTCCACTTCAAACAAAGGAGATTATGTTTATCTCTCATGTATACATTAGGTGCTGTGCGTGTCTGAAAGCAGTCCCATGTTAACAACATTACGATGCTTGGCAGCTTGTAGATAGTTAAAAAAACGCTCACCGGAGTATTTTGTCCATGCAACTTGTAATGTCACATAAAGACCTACGAATAGTCAATTTGTCTTGAAACCCTACAAGTTACCGTTAGGGAAATTCACAGAAAATGGGAATTTAAAGCTTTCAAGGGATATCTCTCTTTAGCCTGCCCAAAATGGGTTAAGACGTCGACTTTTGAATACCCTTACTACTTACAAAAATTTTTCCGTATAAATTGTATGCGCGATAAAAGAAGGCACTTTTCTTTGTGGTGTACCCTTTGGGTGCTGTTGGTGTGCAAAAACAGCCCGTTTTATCCCAATTTTGACCTTCCGCAGCCCGGGGAGGGTTAACTAATGCTGACCGGAATATTTTGTTCATGCGACTTGTAATGTCACACCAAGACCTGCAAATAGCCGATTGTTCTTGAAAACCTACAAGATGTTGTTAGAGAAATCCACAGAAAACGGGTATTTTAAGATTTTAATGGGTATCTCTCTTTAACCAGCCCAAAATGGGTTAAGACGCCAAATTTTGAATACCCTTACCACTTTCAAAAATATTTTCCAATCAATTTTGCGTCCGATAAATGAAGGCCCCTTTCTCTGTGGTATATCGCTTGGGTGCTGTTGGTGTCTAAAAACAGCCCATTTTATCACAATTTTTACGTTTAGCAGCTCGGGGAGGGTTAACTAATGCTGACCGGAATATTTTATCCATGCAACTTGCAATGTCACATCAAGACCTGAGAGTGACCAATTTTTCTTGAAAATCTACAAGACTCGTTTAGAGAAATCCATGGAAAACATGAAGTTTTGAGCTTTTTTGGGGTATTACTGTTCAACCAGCCCAAAACGGGTTAACACTTGGTTTTCTGAACACCCTCATTACTTACGAAAATGATCCTCGGTGAATTCCACTTCCAATCAAGGAAGTTATGTTTACCTCTCGGGTATCGTTTGGGTGCTGTGGGGGTCTGAAACCGGCCCATTTCATCAAAATTTCGATGTTTGGCAGCCTGTGCAGGAGGGTTACCATATGCATCGCCTAATATGTCGTGTGTATCAAAGGTTGTGCCATAGGCAGGTCTAGTAATGATGAATGTTTAAAAAAAATCCTAAAGACGTGTTTCGAGAAAGTGCCGATAAACCCCAATTTTGGCAGTTTTTTGCCAATTCTGGCGAAATAAGGGTTAAATCGAAAATTCCGCTTCGGTACATTTTTAGACTTTTTGCCACTCTATGCGTGTGCCAAATTGTGTGAAAATCGGTTCGAAAATGGCTTCTGAATCGTACAGACAAAAATGTGTGGAAAAAAAAAAAAAAAAAACCCCAAAAAACTAGACTTTATGATTCTCGAGAATCATGGCTTTTCCCGATGAGATTCCATGATTTTTCATGACCCCACAGTGTCTGATGAATTGTTTTTAACTGTCTCACTGAAGTCCCTTCACTGATGTTATGAGAAAGGTGAAGATAGTAATCTCAAATGACAGAGTTTGATAAAAAAATTGTTTAGATAAAAACCATCATTAACGGTGGAGTAGTTTAATGTCAATATCGTCGTCCAACAAGTCAATGACCTACAAAAGGAGTTATGTTTGTTTGACACATACCCACTGAGTTTAAAAATGGTTCATTTTATCTCAAATGAATCCCAAATATTGATGTCTGGCAGCTTGTAGAGGGTTAACAAGTGCTAACAGGAATATTTATTCATGCAACTTGTAATGTCACACCAAGAACTGTGAATGTCCATTTTTTTCTTTAAAATCTACAAGATGTTTTCAGAGAAATCCAGAGAGAACATGAATTTTAAGCTTTTGATGGGTATCATTGTTTATCCAGCCCAAAACGGGTTAAGTGTTGTTTTTTGAATACTCTTATTACTTCCAAAAATAATTCTCAGTGAATTCTACTTCCACTTATTTTGATCTCTCCTCCCAACGGTGGGTGTTGTGGGTACGCAAACACAGCCCATTTATCAACATTTTGATGTTTGAGAACCTGCATAGGGTTAACAAATGCTTACATGAATATTTTGCACATGCAACTTGTAATGTCACACTAAGATCTGAGAATGGCCATTTTTTCTTGAAAATCTATGGGATGTTTTTTAAAGAAATCCTCAGATAACACAAATTTTTAACCTTTTGAGGGGTATCTCTCTGTAGGCAGCTCTAAAGGCTTAATGCTTGGTTTTGTGAATACCTTCATTACTTACAAAAATGATCGACGGTGAATTCCACTTCCAATGAAGGGGGTTATGTTTATCTCGTCGGTACACATTTGGTGTTATGGTTGCCCAAGAACAGCCCATTTTCTCCAAATGTCTTTGCTTGGCAGCCTCTGGAGGGTTAACAAATGTTTACCGAAACACTTTGTTTATGCTTGTAATGTCACTCGAAGACCTGCGAATGGTCAATTGTTCTTGATTTTTTTTTTTTTGAGCAATCCACAGAAAACTGGAATTTTAAGCTTTTAAGGGGTATATCTCCTTAACCAGTCAAAAATGGGTTAAGACCTCGATTTTTGAATACATTTACTACTTACAAAAATGTTTCCCTGTCAGTTTTGCGTCCGGTAAAAGGAGTTACGTTTCTCTGTTGCATTTCCTTTTGATGTTGTTGTTGTTGTTCAAAAACAGACTATTTTTTTTCAAAGTTTTGACATTTAGCAGCCCATGCAGGGTTAACAAATGCTTACCGGAATAATTTATCCAATCAACTGGTAATGTGACACCATGACCTATCAATGGCCATTTTCTCTTGAAAACGCTACCAGATGTTTGTAAAGAAATCCGGGGAAAACATAAATTTTTAAGCCTTTGATGGGTATCACTATTAACAACCACAAAAGGGGTTAACGCTTGGTTTTTTGAATACCCTTATTATTTACAAAAATGGTTCTCGGTGAATTCCACTTCCAACAAATGAAATTATGTGTATTTCTCAGGTACACGTTGGGTGCTTTGTGTGTCTGAAAAAAAGCCCATTTCAACAAAATTACGATGCTTGACACTCTGTACAGGGTTAATAAACGCTCACCGGAATATTTTGTCCATGCAACTTATAATGTCACACAAAGACCTGCGAGTAGTCAATTTTTCTTGAGAACCTACACGATGTATTTAGAGAAATCCACAGAAAATGGGAATTTGAAGATTTTAAGGGGTCTCTCTCTTTAGCCTGCCCAAAATGGGTTAAGACTTCGACTTTTGAATACCCTTACTACTTACAAAAATGTTTCCATATAGATTGTGCGCTCGAGAAAAGAAGGCCCTTTTCTTTGTGGTGTACCCATTGGGTGCTGTTGGCGTCCAAAAACAGCCCATTTTATCACAATTTTGACTTTTAGCAGCCCGTGGAGGGTGAACAAATGCTCACCGCAGTATTTTGTCCACGCAACTTCTATTGTCACACCAAGGCCTGGGAGTGACAAATTTTTCTTGAAAATCTACAAGACTCGTTTAGAGAAATCCACAGAAAACACAATTTTTTTAGGTTTATGGGGGTATTGCTGTTTAAGCAGCACAAAATGGGTTAACGCTTGGTTTTCTGAACACCCTTGTTACTTACAAAAATGATCCTCTGTGAATTCCACTCCCAATAAAGGAAGTTATGTTTATCTCTCATGTATTCTTTGGGTGCAGTGGGGGCCTGAAACCAGCCTATTTCATCAAATTTTGGATGTTTGGCAGCCTGTGGAGGGTTACCATATGCATCGCCTGATATGTCGTGTGTATCAAAGGGTGTGTCACAGACAGGTCTAGCAATGACGAATGTATAAAAAAAATCTACAAGACGTGTTTCGAGAAAGTGCCAATAAACCCCAATTTTGGCAGTTTTTTGCCAATTCTGATGAAATAAGGGTTAAATCGAAAATTCCGCTTCGGTACATTTTTAGATTTTGTGCCCCGCTATGCGTGTGCAAAATTTCGTGACAGTCGGTTCGAAAATGGCTTCTGAATCGTACGGACAAAATGTGTGGAAAAAAAACAACTAGACTTTATGATTCTGGAGAATCATGGCTTTTCCCGATGAGATTCCATGATTTATCATGACCCCACAGTGTATGATGAATTCCTTTTGACTGTCTCACTGAAGTTCCTTCATTGATGTCATGAAAAAGGTGAGTACAGAAGTCTCAAATGACTCAGTTTGATAAAAGAAATTGTTTAGGTAAAAACCATCATTAACGGTGGAGAGGGTTAATATCAATATCGTCGTCCAACAAGTTAATGACCGACAAAAGGAGTTATGTTTGTTTGACACATACCCACTGAGTGCTGTATCTATTTGAAAATGGTCCGTTTTATCTCAAATGTATCCAAAATATTGATGTTTGGCAGCTTGTTGAGGGTTAACAAGTGCTAACAGGAATATTTATACATGCCACTTGTAATTTCACACCGAAAACTGTGAATGGTCATTTTTACTTAAAAATCTACGAGATGTTTTCAGAGAAATCCAGGGAGAACATGAATTTTAAGCTGTTGATGGGTATAATTGTTTATCTAGCCCAAAACGGGTTAAAGGTTGTTTTTTTTAAACGCTTATTACTTATAAAAATAATTCTCAGTGAATTCTACTTCCACTTATGTTGATTTCTCCACTTAACATTGGGTGCTGCGGGTATGCAAACACAGCCCACTTTTTCAACATTTTGATGTTTCAGAACCAGCATAGGGTTAACAAATGCTTACTGGAATATTTTGTACATGCAACTTGTAATTCACACTAACATCTGAGAATGGCCAATTTTTCTTGAAAATCTATGTGATGTTTTTAGAGAAATCCTCGGATAACATGAATTTTTAACCTTCTGAGGGGTATCACCCTGTAACCAGCCCTAACGGGTTAATGCTTGGTTTTATGAATACCTTCATTACTTGCAAAAATGATCCTCGGTCAATCCCACTTCCAATGAAGGTGGTTATGTTCATCTCGCAGGTACACATTAGGTGTAATGGGTGGCCAAGTACAGCCCATTTTCTCAAAAGTTGCTGCCTCTGGAGGGTTAACAAACGCTTACCGGAATCTTTTGTTCATGCAGCTTGTAATGTCACTCCAAGACCTGCAAATGGTCAATTTCTCTTGAATACTTACTAGATTTTTTTGAGAAATCCACAGAAAATGGGAATTTTAAGCTTTTAAGGGGTACATCTCCTTAACCGGGCGAAAATGGGTTAAGACCTCAATTTTTGAATACCCTTACAACTTACTAAAAATTTTCCCTATCAGTTTTGTGTCCGGTAAAAGAAGCTACGTTTCTCTGCACCATTCCCATTTGATGTTGTTGGTGTCCAAAAACAGACTACTTTTTTCGCAATTTTGATATTTAGCAGCCCATGGAGGGTTAACAAATGCTTATCTGAATATTTTATCCATGCAACTGGTAATGTGACTCTAAGACCTATCCACGGCCATTTTCTCTTGAAACCGTATGAGACGCTTGTAAAGAAATTCAGGGAAAACATGCTTTTTTAAGCTTTTGATGGGTATTGCTATTAACCATCCCAAAAGGGGTTAATGCTTGGTTTTTTGAATACCCTTATTACTAACAAATTTGGTCCTCGGTGAATTCCACTTCCAACAAAGTAGATTACGTTTATCTCTCGGGTATGCATTGGGTGCTGTGCGCATCTGAAAACAGCCTATTTCAACAAAATTACGATGCTTAGCAACCTGTAGAGGGTTAATAAATGATCACCGGAATATTTTGTCCATGCATCTTGTAATGTCACACAAAGACCTGCGAATAGTCAATTTTTCCTGAAAACCTACAAGTTGCTTTTAGAGAAATCCACAGAAAATGGGAATTTTAAGCTTTTAAGGGGTATCTCTCTTTAACCAGTCCAAAATGGGTTAAGACTTCCACTTTTGAATAACCTTACCACTATCAAAAATGTTTCCCCATCAATTTTGCGTCCGATAAAAGAAAGAACCTTTCTCGGTGGTACACCAAGTGGGTGCTGTTGGTGTCCAAAAATAGCCCATTTTATCACAATTTTGACTTTTAGCAGCCCGTGGAGGGTTAACAAATGCTCACCGCATGATTTTGTCCATGCAACTTCTATTGTCACACCAAGGCCTGGGAGTGACAAATTTTTCTTGAAAATCTACAAGACTCGTTTAGAGAAATCCACGGAAAACACAAATTTTTTAGGTTTATGGGGGTATTGCTGTTTAAGCAGCTCAAAATGGGTTAACGCTTGGTTTTCTGAACACCCTTATTACTTACAAAAATGATCCTCTGTGAATTCCACTCCCAATAAAGGAAGTTATGTTTATCTCTCATGTATTCTTTGGGTGCAGTGGGGGCCTGAAAACGGCCTATTTCATCAAAATTTCGATGTTTGGCAGCCTATGGAGGATTACCATATGCATCGCCTGATATGTCGTGTATATCAAAGGGCGTGTCACAGGCAGGTCTAGCAATGACGAATGTATAAAAAAAATCTACAAGACGTGTTTCGAGAAAGTGCCGATAAACCCCAAATTTGGCAGTTTTTTGCCAATTCTGACGAAATAAGGCTTAAATCGAAAATTCCCCTTCGGTACGTTTTTAGATCTTGTGCCCCTCTATGCGTGTGCAAAATTTCGTGAAAATCGGTCTGAAAATGGCTTCGTAATCATGCGGACAAAATGTGTGGAAAAAAAACAAACCTAAACTAGACTTTATGATTCTGGAGAATCATGGCTTTTCCCGATTAGATTCCATGATTTTTCTTGACCCCACAGTGTCTGATGAATTGTTTTAAACTGTCTCACTAAAGTTCCTTCATTGATGTTATGAGAAAGGTGAGTATAGTAGTCTCAAATGACTCGGTTTGGGTTTGATAAAAAATTGTTTAGGTAAAACCCATCATTAATGGTAGAATGGGTTAATATCAATATCAATGTTTCCCTATCAGTTTTGCGTCCGGTAAAAGAAGTTACGTTTCTCTGTGGCATTTCCATTTGATGTTCTTGGTGTCCAAAAACAGGCTATTTCCTCAATTTTTTTTACATTTAGCAGCCCATGAAGGGTTAACAAATGCCTACCAGAATAATTGATCCATGCAACTGGTCATATGACACCAAGACCTATCAACGGCCATTTTCTCTTGAAAACCCCACAAAATGTTTGTAAAGAAATTCAGGGAAAACGATTTTTTAAGCTTTTGATGGGTATCCCTGTTAACCTCCCCAACAGGGGTTAACGCTTGGCTTTTTGAATACCTTTATTACATTTCAAAAATGGTCCTTTGTGATTTCCACTTCAAACAAAGGAGATTATGTTTATCTCTCATGTATACATTAGGTGCTGTGCGTGTCTGAAAGCAGTCCCATGTTAACAACATTACGATGCTTGGCAGCTTGTAGATAGTTAAAAAACGCTGACCGGAGTATTTTGTCCATGCAACTTGTAATGTCACATAAAGACCTACGAATAGTCAATTTGTCTTGAAACCCTACAAGTTACCGTTAGGGAAATTCACAGAATATGGGAATTTAAAGCTTTCAAGGGATATCTCTCTTTAGCCTGCCCAAAATGGGTTAAGACATCGACTTTTGAATACCCTTACTACTTACAAAAATTTTTCCGTAGAAATTGTATGCGCGATAAAAGAAGGCACTTTTCTTTGTGGTGTACCCTTTGGGTGCTGTTGGTGTGCAAAAACAGCCCGTTTTATCCCAATTTTGACCTTCCGCAGCCCGGGGAGGGTTAACTAATGCTGACCGGAATATTTTGTTCATGCGACTTGTAATGTCACACCAAGACCTGCAAATAGCCGATTGTTCTTGAAAACCTACAAGATGTTGTTAGAGAAATCCACAGAAAACGGGTATTTTAAGATTTTAATGGGTATCTCTCTTTAACCAGCCCAAAATGGGTTAAGACGTCAAATTTTGAATACCCTTACCACTTACAAAAATATTTTCCAATCAATTTTGCGTCCGATAAATGAAGGCCCCTTTCTCTGTGGTATATCGCTTGGGTGCTGTTGGTGTCTAAAAAGAGCCCATTTTATCACAATTTTTACGTTTAGCAGCTCGGGGAGGGTTAACTAATGCTGACCGGAATATTTTATCCATGCAACTTGCAATGTCACACCAAGACCTGAGAGTGACCAATTTTTCTTGAACATCTACAAGACTCGTTTAGAGAAATCCATGGAAAACATGAAGTTTTGAGCTTTTTTGGGGTATTGCTGTTTAACCAGCCCAAAACGGGTTAACACTTGGTTTTGTGAACACCCTTATTACTTACAAAAATGATCCTCGGTGAATTCCACTTCCAATCAAAGAAGTTATGTTTACCTCTCTGGTATCGTTTGGGTGCTGTGGGGGTCTGAAACCGGCCCATTTCATCAAAATTTCGATGTTTGCCAGCCTGTGGAGGAGGGTTACCATATGCATCGCCTAATATGTCGTGTGTATCAAAGGTTGTGTCATAGGCAGGTCTAGTAATGATGAATGTTTAAAAAAAATCCTAAAGACGTGTTTCGAGAAAGTGCCGATAAACCCCAATTTTGGCAGTTTTTTGCCAATTCTGGCGAAATAAGGGTTAAATCGAAAATTCCGCTTCGGTACATTTTTAGATTTTTTGCCACTCTATGCGTGTGCCATATTGTGTGAAAATCGGTTCGAAAATGGCTTCTGAATCGTACGGACGAAAATGTGTGGAAAAAAAAAACAAAAAAAAAAAAAAAAACTAGACTTTGTGATTCTCGAGAATCATGGCTTTTCCCGATGACATTCCATGATTTTTCATGACCCCACAGTGTCTGATGAATTGTTTTTAACTGTCTCACTGAAGTCCCTTCATTGATGTTATGAGAAAGGTGAAGATAGTAATCTCAAATGACAGAGTTTGATAAAAAAAATTGTTTAGATAAAAACCATCATTAACGGTGGAGTAGTTTAATGTCAATATCGTCGTCCAACAAGTCAATGACCGACAAAAGGAGTTATGTTTGTTTGACACATACCCACTGAGTTTAAAAATGGTTCATTTTATCTCAAATGAATCCCAAATATTGATGTCTGGCAGCTTGTAGAGGGTTAACAAGTGCTAACAGGAATATTTATTCATGCAACTTGTAATGTCACACCAAGAACTGTGAATGTCCATTTTTTTCTTTAAAATCTACAAGATGTTTTCAGAGAAATCCAGGGAGAACATGAATTTTAAGCTTTTGATGGGTATCATTGTTTATCCAGCCCAAAACGGGTTAAGTGTTGTTTTTTGAATACTCTTATTACTTCCAAAAATAATTCTCAGTGAATTCTACTTCCACTTATTTTGATCTCTCCTCCCAACGGTGGGTGTTGTGGGTACGCAAACACAGCCCATTTATCAACATTTTGATGTTTGAGAACCTGCATAGGGTTAACAAATGCTTACATGAATATTTTGCACATGCAACTTGTAATGTCACACTAAGATCTGAGAATGGCCATTTTTTCTTGAAAATCTATGGGATGTTTTTTAAAGAAATCCTCAGATAACACAAATTTTTAACCTTTTGAGGGGTATCTCTCTGTAGGCAGCTCTAAAGGGTTAATGTTTGGTTTTGTGAATACCTTCATTACTTACAAAAATGATCGACGGTGAATTCCACTTCCAATGAATGGGGTTATGTTTATCTCGTCGGTACACATTTGGTGTTATGGTTGCCCAAGAACAGCCCATTTTCTCCAAATGTCTTTGCTTGGCAGCCTCTGGAGGGTTAACAAATGTTTACCGAAACACTTTGTTCATGCTTGTAATGTCACTCGAAGACCTGCGAATGGTCAATTGTTCTTGATTTTTTTTTTTTTGAGCAATCCACAGAAAACTGGAATTTTAAGCTTTTAAGGGGTATATCTCCTTAACCAGTCAAAAATGGGTTAAGACCTCGATTTTTGAATACATTTACTACTTACAAAAATGTTTCCCTGTCAGTTTTGCGTCCGGTAAAAGGAGTTACGTTTCTCTGTTGCATTTCCTTTTGATGTTGTTGTTGTTCAAAAACAGACTATTTTTTTTCAAAATTTTGACATTTAGCAGCCCATGGAGGGTTAACAAATGCTTACCAGAATAATTTATCCAATCAACTGGTAATGTGACACCATGACCTATCAATGGCCATTTTCTCTTGAAAACGCTACCAGATGTTTGTAAAGAAATCCAGGGAAAACATAAATTTTTAAGCCTTTGATGAGTATCACTATTAACAACCACAAAAGGGGTTAACGCTTGGTTTTTTGAATACCCTTATTATTTACAAAAATGGTCCTCGGTGAATTCCACTTCCAACAAATGAAATTATGTGTATTTCTCAGGTACACGTTGGGTGCTTTGTGTGTCTGAAAAAGCCCATTTCAACAAAATTACGATGCTTGACACTCTGTAGAGGGTTAATAAACGCTCACCGGAATATTTTATATATATTTATCTCAATTTTTCTTGAGAACCTACACGATGTATTTAGAGAAATCCACAGAAAATGGGAATTTGAAGATTTTAAGGGGGCTCTCTCTTTAGCCTGCCCAAAATGGGTTAAGACTTCGACTTTTGAATACCCTTACTACTCACAAAAATGTTTCCGTATAGATTGTGCGCTCGAGAAAAGAAGGCCCTTTTCTTTGTGGTGTACCCATTGGGTGCTGTTGGCGTCCAAAAACAGCCCATTTTATCACAATTTTGACTTTTAGCAGTCCGTGGAGGGTTAACAAATGCTCACCGCAGTATTTTGTCCATGCAACTTCTATTGTCACACCAAGGCCTGGGAGTGACAAATTTTTCTTGTAAATCTACAAGACTCGTTTAGAGAAATCCACGGAAAACACGAATTTTTTAGGTTTATGGGGGTATTGCTGTTTAAGCAGCTCAAAATGGGTTAACGCTTGGTTTTCTGAACACCCTTATTACTTACAAAAATGATCCTCTGTGAATTCCACTCCCAATAAAGGAAGTTATGTTTATCTCTCATGTATTGTTTGGGTGCAGTGGGGGCATTTCGCAGCCTGTGGAGGGTTACCATATGCATCGCCTGATATGTCGTGTGTATCAAAGGGCGTGTCACAGACAGGTCTAGCAATTACGAATGTATAAAAAAAATGTACAAGACGTGTTTCAAGAAAGTGCCGATAAACCCCAATTTTGGTAGTTTTTTGCCAATTCTGACGAAATAAGGGTTAAATCGAAAATTCCGCTGTGGAAAAAAAAAATGAAATAAAAAAAATAATAATCCGTAGAAAGACAATAGTCTTTTCCAGAGGGAAATCCTAAAAAAAAAAAAAAAAAAAAAAAAAAAACCCAAAAAATAATAATCCGTAGGAAAACAATAGTCTTCTCCAGAGGGAAAAGCCCAACTAGACTTTATGATTCTGCAGAATCATGGCTTTTCCCGATGAAATTCCGTGATTTTTCCTGACCCCACAGTGTCTGAAGGATTGTTTTTAACTGCCTCACTGAAGTTCCTTCATTGATGTTATGAGAACGATGGGTATAGTTACTATAGTAGTCTCAAATGACAAATGTCAATATCGTCGTCCAACAAGTCAATGACGACAAAAAGAGTTATGTTTGTTTGACACATACCCACAGAGTGCTGTGTCAATTTAAAAATGGTCCATTTTATCTCAAATGTATCCAAAATATTGATGACTGGCAGCTTGTAGAGGGTTAACAAGTGCTAACAGGAATATTTATTCATGCAACTTGTAATGACACACCAAGAACTGTCAATGGCCATTTTTTCTTTAACATCTACAAGGTGTTTTCAGATAAATCCAGGGAGAACATGAATTTTAAGCTTTTGATGGGTATTCTTGTTCAACCATCCCAAAACGGGTTAAGTGTTGTTTTTTGAATACTCTTATTACTTCCAAAAATAATTCTCAGTGAATTCTATTTCCACTTATTTTGATCTCTCCTCCCAATTTCGAGTGCTGCGGGTACGCAAACACAGCCCATTTTATCAAAATGTTGATGTTTAAGAACCTGCATAGGGTTAACAAATGCTTACAGGAATATTTTGTACATGCAACTTGTAATGTCACACTAAGATCTGAGAATGTCCATTTTTTCTTGAAAATCTACAAGATGTTTTTAGAGAAATCCTCAGATAACACGAATGTTTAACCTTTTGGGGGGTATCGCTCTGTAACCAGCCCTAAACGGGTTAATGCTTGGTTTTGTGAATACCTTCATTACTTACAAAAATGATCGACGGTGAATTCCACTTCCAATGAAGGAGGTTATGTTTATCTCGCAAGTACACATTTGGTGTTATGGCTGCCCAAGAACAGACCATTTTCTCCAAATGTCTATGCTTGCCAACCTCTGGAGGGTTAACAAATGCTTACCGAAATATTTTGTTCATGCAACTTGTAATGTCACTCGGAAGACCTGCGAATGGTCAATTGCGCTTGAAAATTTGTTTTTGAGCAATCCACAGAAAACTGGAATTTTAAGCTTTTAAGGGGTATATCTCCTTAACCAGTCAAAAATGGGTTAAGACCTCGATTTTTGAATACATTTACTACTTACAAAAATGTTTCCCTGTCAGTTTTGCGTCCGGTAAAATGAGTTACGTTTCTCTGTTGCATTTCCTTTTGATGTTGTTGTCATTCAAAAACAGACTATTTTTTTCAAAATTTTGACATTTAGCAGCCCATGGAGGGTTAACAATGCTTACCAGAATAATTTTATCCAATCAACTGGTAATGTGACACCAAGACCTATCAATGACCATTTTCACCTGAAGCCCCTACCAGATGTTTGTAAAGAAATCTAGGGAAAACAAATTTTCAAGCTTTTGATGGGTATCACTATTAACAACCACAAAACGGGTTAACTCTTGGTTTTTTGAATACCCTTATTACTTACAAAAATGGTCCTCGGTGAATTCCACTTCCAACAAAGGAGATTATATTTATTTCTCAGGTACACGTTGGGTACTGTGCGTGTCTGAAAACAGCCCATTTTAACAAAATTACGATGCTTGGCAGTCTGTAGAGGGTTAATAAACGCTCACCGGAATATTTTGTCCATGCAACTTGTAATGTCACAGAAAGACCTGCGAGTTTTCAATTTTTCTTGAAAACCTACAGGATGTATTTAGAGAAATCCACAGAAAATGGGAATTTTAAGATTTTAAGGGATATCTCTCTTTAGCCTGCCAAAAATGGTTTAAGACTTCGACTTTTGAATACCCTTACTACTTACAAAAATAGTTCCGTATAATTTGTGCGCTCGATAAAAGAAGACACTTGTCTTTGTGGCGTACCCATTGGGTGCTGTTGGAGTCCAAAAACAGCCCATTTTATCACAATTTTGACGTTTAGCAGTCCGGGGAGGGTTAACTAATCCTGACCGGAATATTTTGTCCATGCAACTTGTAATGTCACACCAAGACCTGCGAATAGCCGATTTGTTCTTGAAAACCTACAAGATGTTGTTAGAGAAATCCACAGAAAATGGGTATTTTGGGATTTTAATGGGTATCTCTCTTTAACCAGCCCAAAATGGGTTAAGACGTCGACTTTTGAATGTCCTTACAGGTTTCAAAAATGTTTTTCTATCAATTTTGTGTCCAATAAATGAAGTACCCTTTCTCTGTGGAATGCCGTTTGGGTGCTGTTGGTGTCCAAACACAGCCCATTTTATAACAATTTTTACGTTTAGCAGCCCGATGAGGGTTAACTAATGCTGACCAGAATATTTTGTCCATGCAGCTTGTAATGTCACACCAAGATCTGGGAGTTACCAATGTTTCTTGAAAATCTACAAGACTCGTTTTGAGATATCCTCGGAAAACATGAATTTTTGAGCTTTTTTGGGGTATTGCTGTTTAACCAGCCCAAAACGGGTTAACGCTTGGTTTTCTGAACACCCTTATCACTTACAAAAATGATCCTCGGTGAATGTCACTTCCAATAAAGGAAGTTATGTTTATCTCTCTGTATCGTTTGGGTGTTGTGGGTGCTCTGGTACAGCCCATGTCATCAAAATTTTGATGTTTGGTAGCCTGTGGAGGGGTACCATATGCATTGCCTGATATGTCTTGTGTATCAATGGTCGTATCACAGGCAGGTCTATCAATGATGAATGTTTAAAAAAAAATCTACAAGACGTGTTTCGAGAAAGTGCCAATAAACCCCAATTTTGACAGTTTTTTACCAATTCTGACGAAATAAGGGTTAAATCGAAAATTCTGCCCCGGCACATTTTTAGATTGTTTGTCCCTCTATGCGTGTGCAAAATTTCGTGAAAATCGGTTCGAAAATGGCTTCTGAATCGTGCGGACAAAATGTGTGGAAAAAAAAAAAAAATAATAATAATCCGTAGAAAAACAATAGTCTTTTCCAGAGGGAAAAGCCTAACTAGACTTTATGATTCTGGAGAATCATGGCTTTTCCCGATGAGATTCCATGATTTTTCATGACCCCACAGTGACTGATGAATTGTTTTTAACTGTCTCACTGAAGTTCCTTCATTGATGTTATGAGAAAGGTGAGTATAGTAGTCTCAAACGATTCAGTTTGATAAAAAAATTGTTTAGGTAAAAACCATCCTTAACGAAGGAGTGGGTTAATGTCAATATCGTCATCCAACAAGTTAATGGCCGACAAAAGGAGTTATGTTTCTTTGACACATACCTACTGAGTGCTGTGTCTATTTGAAAATGGTCCATTGTATCTCAAATGTATCCAAAATATTGACGCCTGGCAGCTTGTAGTGTGTTAACAAGTACTAACAGGAATATTTATTCTTGCAACTGTTAATGTCACACCAAGAACTGTGAATGGTCATTTTTCTTTAAAATCTACAAGATGTTTTCAGAGAAATCCAGGGAGAACATGAATTTTAAGCTTTTGATGGGTATAATTGTTTATCCAGCCCAAAACGGGTTAAGTGTTGTTTTTTTAATACTCTTATTACTTCCAAAAATTATTCTCAGTGAATTCTACTTCCACTTATTTTGATCTCTCCTCTCAACTTCGGGTGCTGTGGATACGCAAACGCAGCCCATTTTATCAACATTTTGATGTTTGAGAACCTGCATAGGGTTAACAAATGCTTAGAGGAATATTTTGTACATGCAACTTGTAATGTCACATTAAGATCTGAGCATGGCCATTTTTTCTTGAAAATATACAAGATGTTTTTAGAGAAATCCTCGGATAATATTAATTTTTAACCTTTTAATGGGTATGGATCCGTAACCAGCCCTAAACGGGTTAATGCTTGGTTTTGTGAATACCTTCATTACTTACAAAAATGATCGACGGTGAATTCCACTTCCAATGAAGGAGGTTATGTTTATCTCGCAAGTACACATTTGGTGTTATGGCTGCCCAAGAACAGACCATTTTCTCCAAATGTCTATGCTTGCCAACCTCTGGAGGGTTAACAAATGCTTACCGAAATATTTTGTTCATGCAACTTGTAATGTCACTCGGAAGACCTGCGAATGGTCAATTGCGCTTGAAAATTTGTTTTTGAGCAATCCACAGAAAACTGGAATTTTAAGCTTTTTAAGGGGTATATCTCCTTAACCAGTCAAAAATGGGTTAAGACCTCGATTTTTGAATACATTTACTACTTACAAAAATGTTTCCCTGTCAGTTTTGCGTCCGGTAAAATGAGTTACGTTTCTCTGTTGCATTTCCTTTTGATGTTGTTGTCGTTCAAAAACAGACTATTTTTTTCAAAATTTTGACATTTAGCAGCCCATGGAGGGTTAACAATGCTTACCAGAATAATTTTATCCAATCAACTGGTAATGTGACACCAAGACCTATCAATGACTATTTTCACCTGAAGCCCCTACCAGATGTTTGTAAAGAAATCTAGGGAAAACAAATTTTTCAAGCTTTTGATGGGTATCACTATTAACAACCACAAAACGGGTTAACTCTTGGTTTTTTGAATACCCTTATTACTTACAAAAATGGTCCTCGGTGAATTCCACTTCCAACAAAGGAGATTATATTTATTTCTCAGGTACACGTTGGGTACTGTGCGTGTCTGAAAACAGCCCATTTTAACAAAATTACGATGCTTGGCAGCCTGTAGAGGGTTAATAAACGCTCACCGGAATATTTTGTCCATGCAACTTGTAATGTCACAGAAAGACCTGCGAGTTTTCAATTTTTCTTGAAAACCTACAGGATGTATTTAGAGAAATCCACAGAAAATGGGAATTTTAAGATTTTAAGGGATATCTCTCTTTAGCCTGCCAAAAATGGTTTAAGACTTCGACTTTTGAATACCCTTACTACTTACAAAAATGGTTCCGTATAATTTGTGCGCTCGATAAAAGAAGACACTTGTCTTTGTGGCGTACCCATTGGGTGCTGTTGGAGTCCAAAAACAGCCCATTTATCACAATTTTGACGTTTTAGCAGTCCGGGGAGGGTTAACTAATCCTGACCGGAATATTTTGTCCATGCAACTTGTAATGTCACACCAAGACCTGCGAATAGCCGATTTGTTCTTGAAAACCTACAAGATGTTGTTAGAGAAATCCACAGAAAATGGGTATTTTGGGATTTTAATGGGTATCTCTCTTTAACCAGCCCAAAATGGGTTAAGACGTCGACTTTTGAATGTCCTTACAGGTTTCAAAAATGTTTTTCTATCAATTTTATGTCCAATAAATGAAGTACCCTTTCTCTGTGGAATGCCGTTTGGGTGCTGTTGGTGTCCAAACACAGCCCATTTTTATAACAATTTTTACGTTTAGCAGCCCGATGAGGGTTAACTAATGCTGACCAGAATATTTTGTCCATGCAGCTTGTAATGTCACACCAAGATCTGGGAGTTACCAATGTTTCTTGAAAATCTACAAGACTCGTTTTGAGATATCCTCGGAAAACATGAATTTTTGAGCTTTTTTGGGGTATTGCTGTTTAACCAGCCCAAAACGGGTTAACGCTTGGTTTTTCTGAACACCCTTATCACTTACAAAAATGATCCTCGGTGAATGTCACTTCCAATAAAGGAAGTTATGTTTATCTCTCTGTATCGTTTGGGTGTTGTAGGTGCTCTGGTACAGCCCATGTCATCAAAATTTTGATGTTTGGTAGCCTGTGGAGGAGGTACCATATGCATTGCCTGATATGTCTTGTGTATCAATGGTCGTATCACAGGCAGGTCTATCAATGATGAATGTTTAAAAAAAATCTACAAGACGTGTTTCGAGAAAGTGCCAATAAACCCCAATTTTGACAGTTTTTACCAATTCTGACGAAATAAGGGTTAAATCGAAAATTCTGCCCCGGCACATTTTTAGATTGTTTGTCCCTCTATGCGTGTGCAAAATTTCGTGAAAATCGGTTCGAAAATGGCTTCTGAATCGTGCGGACAAAATGTGTGGAAAAAAAAAAAATAAATAAATAATAATCCGTAGAAAAACAATAGTCTTTTCCAGAGGGAAAAGCCTAACTAGACTTTATGATTCTGGAGAATCATGGCTTTTCCCGATGAGATTCCATGATTTTTCATGACCCCACAGTGACTGATGAATTGTTTTTTAACTGTCTCACTGAAGTTCCTTCATTGATGTTATGAGAAAGGTGAGTATAGTAGTCTCAAACGACTCAGTTTGATAGAAAAAAATTGTTTAGGTAAAAACCATCCTTAACGAAGGAGTGGGTTAATGTCAATATCGTCGTCCAACAAGTTAATGGCCGACAAAAGGAGTTATGTTTCTTTGACACATACCTACTGAGTGCTGTGTCTATTTGAAAATGGTCCATTGTATCTCAAATGTATCCAAAATATTGACGCCTGGCAGCTTGTAGAGTGTTAACAAGTACTAACAGGAATATTTATTCTTGCAACTGTTAATGTCACACCAAGAACTGTGAATGGTCATTTTTTCTTTAAAATCTACAAGATGTTTTCAGAGAAATCCAGGGAGAACATGAATTTTAAGCTTTTGATGGGTATAATTGTTTATCCAGCCCAAAACGGGTTAAGTGTTGTTTTTTTAATACTCTTATTACTTCCAAAAATAATTCTCAGTGAATTCTACTTCCACTTATTTTGATCTCTCCTCTCAACTTCGGGTGCTGTGGATACGCAAACACAGCCCATTTTATCAACATTTTGATGTTTGAGAACCTGCATAGGGTTAACAAATGCTTAGAGGAATATTTTGTACATGCAACTTGTAATGTCACATTAAGATCTGAGCATGGCCATTTTTTCTTGAAAATATACAAGATGTTTTTAGAGAAATCCTCGGATAATATTAATTTTTTAACCTTTTAATGGGTATGGATCCGTAACCAGCCCTAAACGGGTTAATGCTTGGTTTTGTGAATACCTTCATTACTTACAAAAATGATCGACGGTGAATTCCACTTCCAATGAAGGAGGTTATGTTTATCTCGCAAGTACACATTAGGTGTTATGGCTGCCCAAGAACAGACCATTTTCTCCAAATGTCTATGCTTGCCAACCTCTGGAGGGTTAACAAATGCTTACCGAAATATTTTGTTCATGCAACTTGTAATGTCACTCGGAAGAGCTGCGAATGGTCAATTGCGCTTGAAAATTTGTTTTTGAGCAATCCACAGAAAACTGGAATTTTAAGCTTTTAAGGGGTATATCTCCTTAACCAGTCAAAAATGGGTTAAGACCCTCGATTTTTGAATACATTTACTACTTACAAAAAATGTTTCCCTGTCAGTTTTGCGTCCGGTAAAATGAGTTACGTTTCTCTGTTGCATTTCCTTTTGATGTTGTTGTCGTTCAAAAACAGACTATTTTTTTTCAAAATTTTGACATTTAGCAGCCCATGGAGGGTTAACAATGCTTACCAGAATAATTTTATCCAATCAACTGGTAATGTGACACCAAGACCTATCAATGACTATTTTCCACCTGAAGCCCCTACCAGATGTTTGTAAAGAAATCTAGGGAAAAACAAATTTTCAAGCTTTTGATGGGTATCACTATTAACAACCACAAAACGGGTTAACTCTTGGTTTTTTGAATACCCTTATTACTTACAAAAATGGTCCTCGGTGAATTCCACTTCCAACAAAGGAGATTATATTTATTTCTCAGGTACAACGTTGGGTACTGTGCGTGTCTGAAAACAGCCCATTTTAACAAAATTACGATGCTTGGCAGCCTGTAGAGGGTTAATAAAACGCTCACCGGAATATTTTGTCCATGCAACTTGTAATGTCACAGAAAGACCTGCGAGTTTCAATTTTTCTTGAAAACCTACAGGATGTATTTAGAGAAAATCCACAGAAAATGGGAATTTTAAGATTTTAAGGGATATCTCTCTTTAGCCTGCCAAAAATGGTTTAAGACTTCGACTTTTGAATACCCTTACTACTTACAAAAATGGTTCCGTATAATTTGTGCGCTCGATAAAAGAAGACACTTGTCTTTGTGGCGTACCCATTGGGTGCTGTTGGAGTCCAAAAACAGCCCATTTTATCACAATTTTGACGTTTAGCAGTCCGGGGAGGGTTAACTAATCCTGACCGGAATATTTTGTCCATGCAACTTGTAATGTCACACCAAGACCTGCGAATAGCCGATTTGTTCTTGAAAACCTACAAGATGTTGTTAGAGAAATCCACAGAAAATGGGTATTTTGGGATTTTAATGGGTATCTCTCTTTAACCAGCCCAAAATGGGTTAAGACGTCGACTTTTGAATGTCCTTACAGGTTTCAAAAATGTTTTTCTATCAATTTTATGTCCAATAAATGAAGTACCCTTTCTCTGTGGAATGCCGTTTGGGTGCTGTTGGTGTCCAAACACAGCCCATTTTATAACAATTTTTACGTTTAGCAGCCCGATGAGGGTTAACTAATGCTGACCAGAATATTTTGTCCATGCAGCTTGTAATGTCACACCAAGATCTGGGAGTTACCAATGTTTCTTGAAAATCTACAAGACTCGTTTTGAGATATCCTCGGAAAACATGAATTTTTGAGCTTTTTTGGGGTATTGCTGTTTAACCAGCCCAAAACGGGTTAACGCTTGGTTTTCTGAACACCCTTATCACTTACAAAAATGATCCTCGGTGAATGTCACTTCCAATAAAGGAAGTTATGTTTATCTCTCTGTATCGTTTGGGTGTTGTAGGTGCTCTGGTACAGCCCATGTCATCAAAATTTTGATGTTTGGTAGCCTGTGGAGGGGTACCATATGCATTGCCTGATATGTCTTGTGTATCAATGGTCGTATCACAGGCAGGTCTATCAATGATGAATGTTTAAAAAAAATCTACAAGACGTGTTTCGAGAAAGTGCCAATAAACCCCAATTTTGACAGTTTTTACCAATTCTGACGAAATAAGGGTTAAATCGAAAATTCTGCCCCGGCACATTTTTAGATTGTTTGTCCCTCTATGCGTGTGCAAAATTTCGTGAAAATCGGTTCGAAAATGGCTTCTGAATCGTGCGGACAAAATGTGTGGAAAAAAAAAAAATAAATAAATAATAATCCGTAGAAAAACAATAGTCTTTTCCAGAGGGAAAAGCCTAACTAGACTTTATGATTCTGGAGAATCATGGCTTTTCCCGATGAGATTCCATGATTTTTCATGACCCCACAGTGACTGATGAATTGTTTTTAACTGTCTCACTGAAGTTCCTTCATTGATGTTATGAGAAAGGTGAGTATAGTAGTCTCAAACGACTCAGTTTGATAAAAAAATTGTTTAGGTAAAAACCATCCTTAACGAAGGAGTGGGTTAATGTCAATATCGTCGTCCAACAAGTTAATGGCCGACAAAAGGAGTTATGTTTCTTTGACACATACCTACTGAGTGCTGTGTCTATTTGAAAATGGTCCATTGTATCTCAAATGTATCCAAAATATTGACGCCTGGCAGCTTGTAGAGTGTTAACAAGTACTAACAGGAATATTTATTCTTGCAACTGTTAATGTCACACCAAGAACTGTGAATGGTCATTTTTCTTTAAAATCTACAAGATGTTTTCAGAGAAATCCAGGGAGAACATGAATTTTAAGCTTTTGATGGGTATCATTGTTTATCCAGCCCAAAACGGGTTAAGTGTTGTTTTTTTAATACTCTTATTACTTCCAAAAATAATTCTCAGTGAATTCTACTTCCACTTATTTTGATCTCTCCTCTCAACTTCGGGTGCTGTGGATACGCAAACACAGCCCATTTTATCAACATTTTGATGTTTGAGAACCTGCATAGGGTTAACAAATGCTTAGAGGAATATTTTGTACATGCAACTTGTAATGTCACATTAAGATCTGAGCATGGCCATTTTTTCTTGAAAATATACAAGATGTTTTTAGAGAAATCCTCGGATAATATTAATTTTTAACCTTTTAATGGGTATGGATCCGTAACCAGCCCTAAACGGGTTAATGCTTGGTTTTGTGAATACCTTCATTACTTACAAAAATGATCGACGGTGAATTCCACTTCCAATGAAGGAGGTTATGTTTATCTCGCAAGTACACATTTGGTGTTATGGCTGCCCAAGAACAGACCATTTTCTCCAAATGTCTATGCTTGCCAACCTCTGGAGGGTTAACAAATGCTTACCGAAATATTTTGTTCATGCAACTTGTAATGTCACTCGGAAGACCTGCGAATGGTCAATTGCGCTTGAAAATTTGTTTTTGAGCAATCCACAGAAAACTGGAATTTTAAGCTTTTAAGGGGTATATCTCCTTAACCAGTCAAAAATGGGTTAAGACCTCGATTTTTGAATACATTTACTACTTACAAAAATGTTTCCCTGTCAGTTTTGCGTCCGGTAAAATGAGTTACGTTTCTCTGTTGCATTTCCTTTTGATGTTGTTGTCGTTCAAAAACAGACTATTTTTTTCAAAATTTTGACATTTAGCAGCCCATGGAGGGTTAACAATGCTTACCAGAATAATTTTATCCAATCAACTGGTAATGTGACACCAAGACCTATCAATGACCATTTTCACCTGAAGCCCCTACCAGATGTTTGTAAAGAAATCTAGGGAAAACAAATTTTCAAGCTTTTGATGGGTATCACTATTAACAACCACAAAACGGGTTAACTCTTGGTTTTTTGAATACCCTTATTACTTACAAAAATGGTCCTCGGTGAATTCCACTTCCAACAAAGGAGATTATATTTATTTCTCAGGTACACGTTGGGTACTGTGCGTGTCTGAAAACAGCCCATTTTAACAAAATTACGATGCTTGGCAGCCTGTAGAGGGTTAATAAACGCTCACCGGAATATTTTGTCCATGCAACTTGTAATGTCACAGAAAGACCTGCGAGTTTTCAATTTTTCTTGAAAACCTACAGGATGTATTTAGAGAAATCCACAGAAAATGGGAATTTTAAGATTTTAAGGGATATCTCTCTTTAGCCTGCCAAAAATGGTTTAAGACTTCGACTTTTGAATACCCTTACTACTTACAAAAATGGTTCCGTATAATTTGTGCGCTCGATAAAAGAAGACACTTGTCTTTGTGGCGTACCCATTGGGTGCTGTTGGAGTCCAAAAACAGCCCATTTTATCACAATTTTGACGTTTAGCAGTCCGGGGAGGGTTAACTAATCCTGACCGGAATATTTTGTCCATGCAACTTGTAATGTCACACCAAGACCTGCGAATAGCCGATTTGTTCTTGAAAACCGACAAGATGTTGTTAGAGAAATCCACAGAAAATGGGTATTTTGGGATTTTAATGGGTATCTCTCTTTAACCAGTCCAAAATGGGTTAAGACGTCGACTTTTGAATGTCCTTACAGGTTTCAAAAATGTTTTTCTATCAATTTTATGTCCAATAAATGAAGTACCCTTTCTCTGTGGAATGCCGTTTGGGTGCTGTTGGTGTCCAAACACAGCCCATTTTATAACAATTTTTACGTTTAGCAGCCCGATGAGGGTTAACTAATGCTGACCAGAATATTTTGTCCATGCAGCTTGTAATGTCACACCAAGATCTGGGAGTTACCAATGTTTCTTGAAAATCTACAAGACTCGTTTTGAGATATCCTCGGAAAACATGAATTTTTGAGCTTTTTTGGGGTATTGCTGTTTAACCAGCCCAAAACGGGTTAACGCTTGGTTTTCTGAACACCCTTATCACTTACAAAAATGATCCTCGGTGAATGTCACTTCCAATAAAGGAAGTTATGTTTATCTCTCTGTATCGTTTGGGAGTTGTGGGTGCTCTGGTACAGCCCATGTCATCAAAATTTTGATGTTTGGTAGCCTGTGGAGGGGTACCATATGCATTGCCTGATATGTCTTGTGTATCAATGGTCGTATCACAGGCAGGTCTATCAATGATGAATGTTTAAAAAAAAATCTACAAGACGTGTTTCGAGAAAGTGCCAATAAACCCCAATTTTGACAGTTTTTTACCAATTCTGACGAAATAAGGGTTAAATCGAAAATTCTGCCCCGGCACATTTTTAGATTGTTTGTCCCTCTATGCGTGTGCAAAATTTCGTGAAAATCGGTTCGAAAATGGCTTCTGAATCGTGCGGACAAAATGTGTGGAAAAAAAAAAAAATAAATAAATAATAATCCGTAGAAAAACAATAGTCTTTTCCAGAGGGAAAAGCCTAACTAGACTTTATGATTCTGGAGAATCATGGCTTTTCCCGATGAGATTCCATGATTTTTCATGACCCCACAGTGACTGATGAATTGTTTTTAACTGTCTCACTGAAGTTCCTTCATTGATGTTATGAGAAAGGTGAGTATAGTAGTCTCAAACGACTCAGTTTGATAAAAAAATTGTTTAGGTAAAAACCATCGTTAACGAAGGAGTGGGTTAATGTCAATATCGTCGTCCAACAAGTTAATGGCCGACAAAAGGAGTTATGTTTCTTTGACACATACCTACTGAGTGCTGTGTCTATTTGAAAATGGTCCATTGTATCTCAAATGTATCCAAAATATTGACGCCTGGCAGCTTGTAGAGTGTTAACAGTACTAACAGGAATATTTATTCTTGCAACTGTTAATGTCACACCAAGAACTGTGAATGGTCATTTTTCTTTAAAATCTACAAGATGTTTTCAGAGAAATCCAGGGAGAACATGAATTTTAAGCTTTTGATGGGTATAATTGTTTATCCAGCCCAAAACGGGTTAAGTGTTGTTTTTTTAATACTCTTATTACTTCCAAAAATAATTCTCAGTGAATTCTACTTCCACTTATTTTGATCTCTCCTCTCAACTTCGGGTGCTGTGGATACGCAAACACAGCCCATTTTATCAACATTTTGATGTTTGAGAACCTGCATAGGGTTAACAAATACTTAGAGGAATATTTTGTACATGCAACTTGTACTGTCACATTAAGATCTGAGCATGGCCATTTTTTCTTGAAAATATACAAGATGTTTTTAGAGAAATCCTCGGATAATATTAATTTTTAACCTTTTAATGGGTATGGATCCGTAACCAGCCCTAAACGGGTTAATGCTTGGTTTGATGAATACCTTCATTACTTACAAAAATGATCCTCGGGAATTCCACTTCCAAAGAAGGAGGTTATGTTTATCTCGCAGGTACACATTGCGTGCAATGGGTGCCCAAGAACAGTCCATGTTCTCAAAATTTCTATGCTTTGCAGCCTCTGGAGAGTTAACTAACGCTTACCGGAATATTTTGTCTATGCAGCTTGTAATGTCACTCCAAGACCTGCAAATGGTCAATTTTTCTTGAATACTTACTAGATGTATTGGAGAAATCCACAGAAAACTGGAATTTTAAGCTTTTAAGGGCTACATCTTTACCAGGCGAAAATGGGTTAAGACCTCGATTTTTTGAATACCCTTACTACTTACTAAATTTTTCTCTATCAGTTTTGCATCCGGTAAAAGAAGTTATGTATCTCTGTGGCATTCCCATTTGTTGTTGTTGGTGTCCAAAAACAGACTATTTTTTTCAAAATGTTGACATTTAGCAGCCCATGGAGGGTTAACAAATGCTTACTGGAATGTTTTATCCATGCAACCGGTAATGTGACTCCAAGTCCTATCAATGGCCATTTTCTGTTGAAAACTTACAAGATGTTTGTAACGAAATCCACGGAAAACATGATTTTTTTTTAGCTTTTGATGGGTATCGCTATTAACCACCCCAAAAGGGGTTAACGCTTGGGTTTTTGAATACCCTTATTACTTACAAAAATGGTCCTCAGTGAATTCCACTTCCAACAAAGGAGATTATGTGTAACTCTCGGACATACATTGCGTGCTGTGTGTGTCCGAAAACAGCCCATTTCAACAAAATTATGATGCTTGGCATTCTGTAGAGGGTTAATAAACGCTCAGCGGAATATTTTGTCCTTGCAACTTGTAATGTCACACAAAGACCTGCAAGTAGTCAATTTTCCCTGAAAACCTATGGAATGTATTTAGAGAAATCCACAGAAAATGGGAATTTTTAGATTTTAAGGGGTCTCTCTCTTTAGCCTCCCCAAAACGGGTTAAGACTTCGTTTTTTGAATACCCTTACTACTTACAAAAATGTTTCCATATAGATTGTGCGCCCGATAAAAGAAAGCACTTTTCTTTGTGGCATATCCGTTGTGTGCTGTTGGCGTCCAAAAACAGCCCATTTTATCACAATTTTGACTTTTAGCAGCCCGTGGAGGGTTAACAAATGCTCACCGCAGTATTTTGTCTATGCAACATCTATTGCCACATCAAGGCCTGGGAGTGACAATTTTTTCTTGAAAATCTGCAAGACTCGTTTAGAGAAATCCACGGAAAACCTGAATTTTTTAGATTTATGGGGGTATTGCTGTTTAACCAGCCCAAAACGGGTTAACGCTTGGTTTTTTGAACACCCTTATTACTTACTAAAATGATCTCCGGTGAATTCCACTTCCAATAAAGGAAGTTATGTTTATCTCTCGTGTATCGTTTGGGTTCTCTGGGGGCCTGAAACCGGCCCATTTCATCAAAATTTCGATGTTTGGCAGCCTGTGGAGGGTTACCATATGCATCGCCTGATATGTCATGTGTATCAAAGGTCGTGGCACAGACAGGTCTATCAATGATGAAGGTTTAAAAAAAAATCTACAAGACGTGTTTCGAGAGAGTGCCGATAAACCCCAATTTTGACAGTTTTTTGCCAATTCTGACTAAATAAGGGTTAAAAAAAAAAAAAAAAAAAAATTCCGCTTCGGTACATTTTTAGATTTTGTGCCCCTCTATGCGTGTGCAAAATTTTGTGAAAATCGGTCCGAAAATGGCTTCGGAATCGTGCGAACAAAATGTGTGGACCCCCCCCCCCCCCCCCCCCAAAAAAAACAAACAAAAAAAACAAAAAAAAACTAGACTTTATGATTCTGGAGAATCATGGCTTTTCCCGATGAGATTCCTTGATTTTTCATGCCCCCACAGTGTCTGATGAATTGTTTTTAACTGTCTCACTGAAGTTCCTTCATTGATGTTATGAGAAAGGTGATTATAGTAGTCTCAAATGACTCAGTTTGATAAAAAATTGTTTAGGTAATAACCATCATTAACGGTGGAATGGGTTAATATTAATATCGTCGTCCCACAAGTTAATGACCGATAAAAGGAGTTATGTTTGTTTGACACATACGCACTGAGTGCTCTGTCTATTAGAAAATGGTCCATTTTATCTCAAATGTATCTGGCTGTTTGTAGAGGGTTAACATGTGCTAACAGGAATATTTATTCATGCAACTTGCAATTCCAAACCAAAAAGTGCGAATGGCCATTTTTACTTAAAATCTACAAGATGTTTTCAGAGAAATCCATGCGCATACGCTCTTTTCGAATTCGACGTGACGAAATGCGAAATTCGTATCGCTCTTCATGGAAAGTGATGTCGCAACTATCCATGAACAACGAGTGGAAATTTCATGGAAATCTGCCTAGAATTGGCTGGGATATAGCGTTTTGAAGAGAGGAGGTAACTGTTTGAATTTGGTCCTTCCATTTGAAGCCAGTTCGAAAAAAGACGTCGTGAATGGGCGCAGACTCCTTTATTGCCACCCCCCCCCCCCCCCCCCCCCCGTCTCTGGAGTAAGTCCACTTAAATGTTACAATTGTGTGTGACTGGTGGAGAGTTGGCTGTAAATGGAAGTTGCTTCTTCAAGACCGCCACCCAGGGATCCCAACACAACCTTTAAACCAAAGAGAATCGTCAGAAGTTTAAAGTGAAAAGAAATTGGCGGTGATTGGGTTTCTGGTATTGGACATTAAAATAGCACTTCTGACATACACGAACCGTGTCCAGACCGCTGGAGACAGCGACTTGAAATTTTCAGAACTTGTTCTACGAACCCTGGCCGACATTTTGGGATCTGTTTGGAGCGTCCGGACCGCCTGGAAAACACCACGCATCGCTTGGAATGTGAGAGTACTATTCGTCCCGACTCTATCAGTTTAGAATGGACATGTGCAGTGTTGTAGACGACTTTAGAGCTGCGATTGAGCATAACGTCCCAGGTTTCGGTGCCTCATTGCCTTACCCACTCCAAGGTATGATTGTTTGTCTCAATATCGTCCTCACTACTTGTAGTTTATACCGTTGCCATATGTTAATGTAGCCTCTTGCCATTTTCGAGATTTTCGACCCAGAACGCCGCCAAGGTGGGGAAGTGCGGGGGGGGGGGATGCAGCGGGGGGCGGGGGGGGGGCGGAGTATCCTGACTATCTTTAAACCTTAGATAATCCGCAGAAGTTGAAGTGAAAAGAAATGGGCGGTGAGTAGGTTTTTTGGCGGGAAACGATTAACGAAAATTTGCCAATTAGACATTAAAATTGCACTTCACACAAACACGAACCCTGTCCAGACCGCTGAAGACAGCGACTTCTGATTTTCAGAACTTGTTGTACGCACCCTGGCCGACATTTTGACATCTGTTGCAAGTGTCGAGACCGCGTGGAAAACACCATGCATCGCGTGGAAAGTGAGAGTACTATTCGTCCCGACTCTATCAGTTTGGAATGGAATTGGGCACTATTACATGTAGAGCAACGATTAATCATAAAGCCGGAGTCTTTTTGTGCCAAATTGCCTAACCGGCTCCAAGGTATGATCTTTCGTCTGTACATCGCCCAGATCGCCTGTAGTTTATACCGTTACCATACGTTGAAGTAGCCTTTTGTCATTTTCGCCACTTTCGACCCAGATTTGAGGGTACCTTCCTTCAACCTCAATTTACAGCGAAATCTAGCCATGCTCACAACCACGCCCTCTCCCCGTCGGCCCGGGTGCTTCTAAAGATAGAAAGGTCAATGGGGAGGGGCAGGTGTACTTGGTGAAAAAACAGCAGGGGGGGGGGGGGCACGTGTCCTAGGTAAAAGAAACAGCAGGGGGCAGGTGTCCTAGGTAAAATAAACAGCAGGAGGGGGAGGAGGGCAGATGTCCCCGCTAATTAATGTTAATAGCAGGCAGTTGTTCATGGGGGCAGGTGTCCTATCCCATTGCACAGGTTCCAAATTTTCTATGATACTTGGCCTTGACGGAAACAACATTTCAACAAGAAACAACGGGAAACCTATTTGTAGTAAAGCTGCAAATATAAACATGATTTTAGGACCATTCCATCGACACTTTAAAGCCTACTGCGATATCAGCGTTTCTTACTCTCCGCAGTATTTCACCCGAGACGAGTTCTGACGTCATGCAAGTTTGACGGACACGCTTTCAATTTTGTTATTGACAACAACATATTTATAATTTCGTGATTACTGATCGGAATTTTGAAAACGACACACGCAATCGCGAAAGAGTTTTCTGAAAACACGATTCTGCAAAAGGTTTTAGTGAAATTTGATTATTTTTTTTATTTTCAATTTCGATGGCTCTTGTCGAAAAGGTGCTAATCACTAATCGTCCCAAACGAGATCAAACACTGACGCCGTATATTAATAACAGACAGAGAATCTTCTAAGAATATACACGCGCAATCCTAAAATGCAATAAATCAAGTCTTTTTTCAGGTTTTACGAGAGAAAAATGTCCAATTGCATCATTGAATCATGTTTAGGTATATGTGGGCGATACATTTTCTATACGGACAAAATACAGATTAAATAACATATTTGCCATTATTTTCAGCAGACGTATTTTTGTCTTTGCTTCTTGGGGAAATCCATGCTGCTAAATACAACGAAGGAGTGTTATCTAATGAGGTCAGAACCGTCAGGTGGTCGGGTCCGACACTGCACCTCGAAGTAGATTTAGTGGGGGTGTCGATTTTACAAGTAATGTAGGCAGCGTACACGGCATGGGCTGTCTGTCTTTAATCCTATAAACAGGGTTAAGGCTTGGTTTTTTGAATACCTTTATTAGGCTTTCCCAAACCCAGTTTCGGAAAGACTATTGTTATTCTTTTTCAAAATTTTTCTTCTCTATTTTTTTTTTTTTTTTTTTTCCTCCCTGAATTTTGTCTGTTGAACTGCTCGAAAACAAGTTGTACGATTTTGACCAAATTTGGCACACTTATGTAATGTCATAAAATCTGGTGAAATGCTGTATCGTCATATCTGTGAAAACGCGTATTTTCAAAATGTTCTGCCAAAACCTTCAAAATTTCACCATTTTTCGAATGTCTCAAAACTGTTTACAGTTATTTCGCTCAAATTTTCCACACATTTACAGCATAATATGATACACCACAATCACCACTCAAATCTTTCAACATTAACCCCCACTGGCCAAAAATGACATGAATTTAGATTTTTTCTTCAAAATTGACCAACTTCAAGGGCAAATTTCCCTAATAACAAGGTTGTTGTAACAATTATTTTGATTTGGATAGATGCAACAATGATTGCGGAATAAAGTTACTGTTTACTTTTTAATCTCAGATTTAACCCTCACGCACAATGAGGGCGAGGATAAGAGTACCGTTTGAAAATGCCAAAATTAGCCAACTTTTGTTGCTTTTTCTATCATTTTGGAAAGGGTTAATTTCAAACACTTTTCATGTACGTATTCACAATTGACTACCGAGCATATTTGCTGCTGTAAGTTTGGTTGTAAAGTTTAACCCTATCCCATTCTGGTTGCATAAAAGTAGGTACCGTCCAAAAAAACTCCAATTTTTGAAGAATTTGATAAGTTTAGGTGGCGATTTACTCCATTTTTAATTGCTTGAGCTCTGAATGTTTTCTGTAGCTGCTTGCATCAGTCATAGTATGACAAATTTTGTTCTATATGTTATTATTAAAAGTTTAACCCTTGGCAGATTTGAGACTTCCCAAAAGGGTACTGTCGGAATAATTGTTATTTTCGCCAACTTCAAGAGCAAATTTCTCTAATTACAAAGTAGTTGTAACAATTATTTTGATATGGCTAGATGCAACAATGATTGTGGAAGAAAGTTACTGTTTACTTCTTAATCTCAGATTTAACCCTCAAGCACAATGAGAGCGAGAATAAGAGTACCGTTTGAAAATGCCAAAATTAACCAATCTTTGGTTGCTTTTTTCTATCAATTTGGAAAGGGTTAATTTCAAAAACTTTTCATGTACGTATTCACAATTGACTACCGAGCATATTTGCTGTTGTAAGTTTGGTTGTAAAGTTTAACCCTATCCCATTCTGGTTGCATAAAAAAGTAGGTACCTTCCAAAAAAACTCCAATTTTTCAGAATTTGGTAACTTTAGGTGGCGATTTACTTCATTCCTAATAGCTTGAGCTCTGAATTTTTTCTATAGCTGCTTGCAGCAGTCAAAGTATGACAAATTTTGTTCTATATATTATTATTAAAAGTTTAACCCTTGGCAGATTTGAGACTTCCCATAAGGGTACTGTCGGAATAATTGTTATTTTCGCCAACGTTTACGTGCACTTTCTCAGCACTGGAGCCATATTGTCTCAAAACCTTTTCCATGAGAGGATTGGGCCTTCTTCCAAGAACAATTTTGCTGTTATATATTTTATTCAAAGATTTAACCTTCACCCAGTTTTCTGGCCTTGAATTTGAGTGCCCTAAAATTCTTCATAAAATTGGCTAATTTGGAGCTCACTTTTCTTTCATTTCCGAAAGAAATATCGAAAAATGATTTACCTGTTCGTATTTATAATTGCCTACCGAGCATATTTGCTGCTGTAAGTCTAGTTGTAAAGTTTAACCCTATGCTCGTTCTGTTTGCATAAAGATAGGTGCAGTAAAAAAAAAACTTTTGTTTTTCAGAATTTGGTAAGTTTAAGTGACGATTTACTCCATTCCTAATTGATTGAGCGCTGAACGTTTTCTATGGCTGTATGCAGCAGTCATAGTATGACAACTTTTGTTTTATATGTCATTATTAAAAGTTTAACCGTTGGCAGATTCGAGACTGTCCATATGGGTACGGTCGGAATAATTTTAATTTTCATAAAATCACTGAATATTGATAAGCGTGCAGTGGTAGTTTGGAATAGAATATCCGAAAATGCTTTCGAAATTCGGATTCACAGTTCAATTCTAAGAATATTTTATGTTATAAGGTTGCTGTAAAGTTTAACTCCATCCCTGTCTCAAATGCATAAAAATTGGTGCCGTCGAAAAAAACCTCTCATTTTTTTCAGAATTCCGTAGGGTTAAGTGACAATTTACTCCATTCCTAATTCATTGAGCGCTGAATGTTTTCTATTCCTGCATGCAGCAAACATAGCATGACAACTTCTGTTTTATACGTTATTATCAATAGTTTAACCCTTGGCATATTTAGGAGTTCCCATGTGGATATAGTCGGAATAATTGTTATTTTCGTAAAATCAATCCCTGAATATATTGGTAACCGTGCAGTGGCCTTTTGGTGGTGCTACATGAAGCTGCAAATAGTTAAGGTTGACAAGTTCATCAAATAGACAGATATAATGCCTAACTCAGCCGGTGACAGGTAAATAATGAATGGAAAAGTCGTTGAATTGAGAATAAAGTAGGGACGAATCGTGCCCTCGGTTTCCATCTGATCCACGGTATTTTCACGCGCGGCACTTGACAAAGATACTAAACTGTCGGGCAGGGACAGCAGAAAACATTCTGAGAATTTCAAGTTGCTGCCTTGCATGGTCGGGACATAATTGGAGTATATCCGACATTGTAACTGTTCAATTCGAATGTTAAATTAGCCAGATGACGGCTTTTTCTCCACCGGATAATCCCACCTGCGGCAACCGCGTTGTGTCCTTGGGCGAGACACTTCATCTCCACTGCCCGCGTGTGGGCACGGTGGCTTTGTGTACTAAAGCGTACTGCACGTCGATCGTGCAGTTGTCTTCAACCAATGCTAACCCTGCTTGTGTGGAGTTCGTATGTTGGGGAGCTGACAGTTGCTCGGTGGTTCTCTCCGGGTACTCCGGCTTCCTCCACCCGTAAAACTGTTTCGGTCATGATTAGCCAGTGTGCATAAATATGTGACCTTAACCACCAATAAATAAATAAATAAATTCTCCACCGGATCGAGTTGTTGGTTTCTGCCAGGAGGGTCTAAAATAAGCAGTTTAAGTCAAAACTTTCTGTCCCATATGAATGTGCAAATATTTAAAGCTGGACAGTTCATCAAATGGACAGAAATAATGCCAAACTCGACCGGTGATAGGTAAATAGTGAATGGAAACGGCATTTCATTGGGAATAGAGTAGGGACGAATCGTCCCCGCAGTTACCACGTGATACACGTTGTTCCCTCGCGATCACGCCACTTGACAAAGATACTGTTCTGTCGAGCAGGGATAGTAGAACAACTTCTGAAGATTTCGTGCATCTGCCTTCACTGGTCTAGACGCTGTGTACTAAGGCATACTACACGTAGATGGTGCGCATGTCTTCAACCACTCTAACCCTGCCTGTGCTACAGTGCGGAGCCACTATGTTGGGGAGCTGGCAGCTGCTCGTCATTGCTCGGTGGTTCTCTCTGGGTACTCCGGCTTGCGCCACCCATACAACTGTCACCTACATAATATGACCTTGGCTGTTAATGTGTCGTTAAACCGTAATAAATAAATAAATAAATAAATAAATAAATAAATAAATAAATAAATAAATAAATAAATCCAGTACCAGTTTTGCTCGTACAAATATTAGTACCGTCAGACAAAATTCATTTTCTGATTAATTTCGTACTTTTCTGTACTCACCTTCCCTGAGTAAGATTGGTATACCTTTTCAATCTCAGATTTAACCCTCAAGCACAATGAGAGTGAGAATAAGTGTACCATTTGGAAATACCCAAATTATCCAACTTTGGTTACTCTCTACTATCATTTTGGAATGGGTTAATTTGAGACACTTTGCTTTGCTATATGCAGGGATGTTTAATCAATAAATCCGGCTTTAGTTATGTTCTGGTACTTAATGAAACATGTGCTTTGGCCACTTAAAAATAGCACTGTCTGCAAAAAATGACCGAGTGAATACTCACTTGTCCAAAAACAAAAAGGAAAGAGCTCTTTGAACTTTCCATAACTGCTTTCAAAAATCAATGGGGAGCAAATTTTGTGTTATATGTTTTGGTGTTCCGTGTTATCCAACCCCAGTTTGGTCGTACAAATATGAATACCGCCAGGAAAGAAAGCACATTTTCTCAGTGATAGACTGTTTGACTTCTATGATAGAGGTCCCGAGTTTGATCCCTGTCTGGGTCGACCCACGTAATGTCCTTGGGCAAGGCACTTTATCCCGGTTGCCAACATGGGGGCACAATGATGCCATGTACTAAGGCGTTCTGCATGTCAATGGTGCATATGTCTTCAACCGCTGGTACCCTGCTTCGGCGGAGCTTTAACATAATTAGAATGTTGGGCTGACAGTTGCTCGTCGATGCTCGGTGGTTCTCTCTGGGTCCTCCGACTTCCCCACCTGTAAAACTGTCACGGTCACAATTAGCCATTGTGGATAAGTATGTGACCGTAAACACCAATAAATAAATACCGTCAGGGAAATCCTCTGTGAAATCCTTCTGTTGCTCGGTGGTTCTCTCCGGGTACTCCGGCTTCCTCCACCCGTAAAACTGTTGCGGTCATGATTAGCCAGTATGCATAATATGTGACCTTAACCACCAATAAATAAATAAATAAATTCTCCACCGGATCGAGTTGTTAATTTCTGCCGGGACGGTCTAAAATAAGCAGTTTAACTCAAAACTTTCTGTCCCATATGAATGTGCAAATATTTAAAGCTGGACAGTTCATCAAATAGACAGAAATAATGCCAAACTCGACCGGTGATAGGTAAATAGTGAATGGAAACGGCATTTCATTGGGAATAGAGTAGGGATGAATCGTCCCCGCAGTTTCCACGCGATCCACGTTGTTCCCACGCGGTCACGCCACTTGACAAAGATACTGTTCTGTCGAGCAGGGATAGTAGAACAACTTCTGAAGATTTCGTGCATCTGCCTTCACTGGTCTAGACGCTGTGTACTAAGGTATACTGCACATCGATGGTGCGCATGTCTTCAACCAATCTAACCCTGCCTGTGCTACAGTGCGGAGGCACTATGTTGGGGAGCTGGCAGCTGCTCGTCATTGCTCGGTGGTTCTCTCTGGGTACTCCGGCTTGCGCCACCCATACAACTGTCACCGACATAATACGACCTTGGCTGTTAATGTGTCGATAAACCCTAATAAATAAATAAATAAATAAATAAATAAATAAATAAATAAATAAATAAATAAATAAATAAATAAATAAATAAATAAATAAATAAATCCAGTACCAGTTTTGCTCGTACAAATATTAGTACCGTCAGACAAAATTCATTGTCTGATTAATTTCGTACTTTTCTGTATTCACCTTCCCTGAGTAAGATTGGTATATCTTTTCAATCTCAGATTTAACCCTCAAGCACAATGAGAGCGAGAATAAGAGTACCATTTGGAAATACCTAAATTATCCAACTTTGGTTACTCTCTACTATCATTTTGGAATGGGTTAATTTGAGACACTTTGCTTTGCTATATATGCAGAGATGTTTAATCAATAAATCCGGCTTTAGTTATGTTCTGGGACTTAATGAAGCATGTGCTTTGGTCACTTAAAAATAGCACTGTCTGCAAAAACTGACTGAGTGAATACTCACTTGTCCAAAAACAAAAAGGAAAGAGCTCTTTGAGATTTCCATAACTGCTTTCAAAAATCAACGGGGAACAAATTTTATGTTATATGTTTTGGTGTTCCGTGTTATCCAACCCCAATTTGGCCGTACAAATATGAATACCGCCAGGAAAGAAAGCACATTTTCTCAGTGATAGACTGTTTGACTTGTATGATAGAGGTCCCGAGTTTGATCCCTGTCTGGGACGACCTACGTAATGTCCTTGGGCAAGGCACTTTATCCCGGTTGCCAACATGGGGGCACAATGATGCCATGTACTAAGGCGTTCTGCATGTCAATGGTGCACATGTCTTCAACCGCTGGTACCCTGATTCAGCGGAGCTTGAACATAATTAGAATGTTGGGCTGACAGTTGCTCGTCGATGCTCGGTGGTTCTCTCTGGGTCCTCCGACTTCCCCCACCCGTAAAACTGTCATGGTCACGATTAGCCATTGTGGATAAGTATGTGACCGTAAACACCAATAAATAAATACCGTCAGGGAAACCCTCTGTGAAATCCTTCTGTCAATAAATAGCAAAGTTGTAATGTAATGCAAGAAATATTAACAAGCTGTTCAACATCCCTTTAATCAACTCATTTTGACTTGAACTGTACCCATCACTGTGTATACTCCCTCTCTAGATGATTTAAACCATATCAAATAAACAACTAATTTGTGTGTGACAGTAACTCATATTACATGTATTTCATTGTATCTGAAACAGATATGTTGGAAAAATTGTGAAATCATGGAGTAGGAAGCTTACCCTCGTTTGTTGACAAATCCCACACATTCACAAACAGATAGAATGATAGAGGATAAATTAATTATTGATATTTAAGGTCACTTTCAGCATCTTCAGCTATATCATGACCATAATATAGGTATTTATTCAAGTCCAGGTATTCATTGCATAGGCGTACAGGGCTATTTTTCAGGGTGGGGGGGAACCCTTTTAGCCCGAAAAAGATGAATCTCAGGAGGAAATGCCAAATGCGGGTATGGGAGAGAGGGGGGGGGGTGTCTCCCACCCCCCCCCCCCCCCCCATTGAGTACCTGGAGAGAACCACTGAGCAATGGCAAGCGACACAGACTCCCGGACATACTAACTCCACAAAAGGAGGGTTAGCATTGGTTGAAGACAAGTGCACCCTCAAAGTACCCTTAGTACACATCGCCATCATACGCCCCCCCCCCCCTCACCGCCCCCCCCCCCCCCCCCCCCCACGTGGGAAATTAAATTGGGATGAAGTGTCTTGCTCAAGGACACAATGTGGTTGCCACAGGCGGGATTCAAACAGAGGACTTCTTGGATTGCAACAATCATCTCTACCTTCTGAGCCACCGCGATCCCGTAATATGTAGTAATAGAACTCTTTATATGTACTTGTGTGATTATAAATGAATAATATTAACGTGGATATGGTTCCACTGAATCAACTTGTACAGTATAATGGTCAGTTTACTTGCAACTTCTAAGTGCTGAGATAGGAAAACAACATTTCGTGTGGAAAACCAAAATGTTTTGTGGTCATTTCTGGCAACTTGTCCGAAATTGTCTGGTATAGTGGCTGATAGATCAGCTCCTTCCTGACTCAGGAGTGGGTTGGGGCACAGTCCTCCATGAAACCCCAGCCCGTACGCCCATAATTCATATGTACTTATTTTTTTCAAAGCAGAAAGGACATCGCTTGTTTTGCTTTCTATGAAAATATTCTGTAATTTTTGAAGAGCAAATTTTATGTTAAATATTTTGGTGTCCTACTGTATCTCAAATATCTGTTTTGGCTGCATAAAAACTAGCAGCATCACAAAAACTTTGATTTCCACTAAATTTTCTGTTTTCAAAACTGATTGATAGTTTTGTGTATAATACAGTTTGCCTTTTCACATTAAAAAGTTGGGAAAGCCCGTAATTTGTCCAACAAATTACAATTCTCTATTTTTTTTTTTTTTTTTTTTCCTCCCTGAATTTTGTCTGTTGAACTGCTCGAAAACAAGTTGTACGATTTTGACCAAATTTGGCACACTTATGTAATGTCATAAAATCTCGTGAAATGCGGCATCGTCATATCTGTGGAAACGCGTATTTTCAAAATATTCTGCCAAAACCTTCAAAATTTCACCATTTTTCGAATGTCTCAAAATTGTTTACAGTTATTTCGCTCAAATTTTCCACACATTTACAGCATAATATGATACACCACAATCACTACTCAAATCTTTCAACATTAACCCCCACTGGCCAAAAATGACATGAATATAGATTTTTTCTTCAAAATTGACCAACTTCAAGGGCAAATTTCTCTAATAACAAGGTTGTTGTAACAATTATTTTGGTTTGGATAGATGCAACAATGATTGCGGAATAAAGTTACTTTTTACTTTTTAATCTCAGATTTAACCCTCAAGCACAATGAGGACGAGGATAAGAGTACCATTTGAAAATGCCAAAATTAGCTAACTTTGGTTGCTTTTTCTATCATTTTGGAAAGGGTTAATTTCAAATACTTTTCATGTACGTATTCACAATTGACTACCGAGCATATTTGCTGTTGTAAGTTTGGTTGTAAAGTTTAACCCTATCTCATTCTGGTTGCATAAAAGTAGGTACCGTCCAAAAAAAACTCCAATTTTTGAAGAATTTGATAAGTTTAGGTGGCGATTTACTCCATTTTTAATTGCTTGAGCTCTGAATGTTTTCTGTAGCTGCTTGCATCAGTCAAAGTATGACAAATTGTGTTCTATATGTTATTATTAAAAGTTTAACCCTTGGCAGATTTGAGACTTCCCATAAGGGTACTGTCGGAATAATTGTAATTTTCGCCAACTTCAAGGGCAAATTTTTCTAATTACAAAGTAGTTGTAACAATTATTTTGATATGGCTAGATGCAACAATGATTGTGGAAGAATGTTGCTGTTTACTTCTTAATTTCAGATTTAACCCTCAAGCACAATGAGGGCGAGAATAAGAGTAGCGTTTGAAAATGCCAAAATTAGCCATCTTTGGTTGCTTTTTTCTATCAATTTGGAAAGGGTTAATTTCAAAAACTTTTCGTGTACGTATTCACAATTGACTACCGAGCATATTTGCTGTTGTAAGTTTGGTTGTAAAGTTTAACCCTATCCCATTCTGGTTGGATAAAAAAGTAGGTACCTTCCAAAAAAACTCCAATTTTTCAGAATTGGTAACTTTAGGTGGCGATTTACTTCATTCCAAATAGCTTGAGCTCTGAATTTTTTCTATAGCTGCTTGCAGTAGTCAAAGTATGACAAATTTTGTTCCATATATTATTATTAAAAGTTTAACCCTTGGCAGATTTGAGACTTCCCATAAGGGTACTGTCGGAATAATTGTTATTTTCGCCAACGTTTACATGCACTTTCTCAGCACTGGAGCCATATTGTCTCAAAACCTTTTCCATGAGAGGATTCGGCCTTCATCCAAGAACAATTTTGCTGTTGTATTTTTTATTCAAAGATTTAACCTTCACCCAGTTTTCAGGCCTTGAATTTCCGAATCCCACCTGCGGCAACCGCGTTGTGTCCTTGGGCAAGACACTTCACCCCGATTGCCTACATGGGGGCACGATGACGCTGTGTACTGAGGCGTACTGCACGTCGATGGTGCGCATGTCTTCAACCAATCTAACCCTGCCTGTGCTGCGGTGCAGAGTTCAGAGTTACGATGTTGGAGAGCTGACAGCTGCTCGTCGTTGCTCGGTGGTTCTCTCCGGGTACTCCGGCTTCCTCCACCCGTAAAACTGTCACGGTCACGATTATACATTGTGCATAAGTATGTGACCTTAAACACCAATAAATAAATAAATAAATCAGGCCTTGAATTTGAGTGCCCTAAAATTCTTCATAAAATTGGCTAATTTGGTGCTCACTTTTCTTCCATTTTCGAAAGGAATAACGAAAAATGATTTACATGTTCGTATTTATAATTGCCTACCGAGCATATTTGCTGTTGTAAGTCTAGTTGTAAAGTTTAACCCTATGCTCATTCTGTTTGCATAAAGATAGGTGCAGTCCAAAAAAACTACTGTTTTCAGAATTTGGTAAGTTTAAGTGACGATTTACTCCATTCCTAATTGATTGAGCGCTGAACGTTTTCCGTGGCTGTATGCAGCAGTCATAGTATGACAACTTTTGTTTTATATGTCATTATTAAAAGTTTAACCGTTGGCAGATTCGAGACTGCCCATAAAGCCCCATATGGGTACGGTCGGAATAATTTTAATTTTCATAAAATCACTGAATATTGATAAGCGTGCAGTGGTAGTTTGGAATAGAATATCCGAAAATGCTTTCGAAATTCGGATTCACAGTTCAATTCCAAGAATATTTTATGTTATAAGGTTGCTGTAAAGTTTAACTCCATCCCTGTCTCAAATGCATAAAAATTGGTGCCGTCGAAAAAAACCTCTCATTTTTTTCAGAATTCCGTAGGGTTAAGTGACAATTTACTCCATTCCTAATTCATTGAGCGCTGAATGTTTTCTATTCCTGCATGCAGCAAGCATAGCATGACAACTTCTGTTTTATACGTTATTATCAATAGTTTAACCCTTGGCATATTTAGGAGTTCCCATGTGGATATAGTCGGAATAATTGTTATTTTCGTAAAATCAATCCCTGAATATATTGGTAACCGTGCAGTGGCCTTTTGGTGGAGCTACATGAAGCTGCAAATAGTTAAGGTTGACAAGTTCATCAAATAGACAGATATAATGCCTAACTCAGCCGGTGACAGGTAAATAATGAATGGAAAAGTCGTTGAATTGAAAATAAAGTAGGGACGAATCGTGCCCTCGGTTTCCACCTGATCCACGGTATTTCCACGCGCGGCACTTGACAAAGATACTAAACTGTCGGGCAGGGACAGCAGAAAACATTCTGAGAATTTCAAGTTGCTGCCTTGCATGGTCGGGACATAATTGGAGTATATCCGACATTGTAACTGTTCAATTTGAATGTTAAACTAGACTTTATGATTCGGGAGAATCATGGCTTTTCCCGATGAGATTCCATGATTCTTCATGACGCCACAGTGTCTGATGAATTGTTTTTAACTGTCTCACTGAAGTTCGCCCATTGATTTTAAGAGAAAGGTGAATATAGTTGTCTCAAATGACTCAGTTTGATAAAACATTGTTTACGTAAAAACCGTCATTAAAGGTGGAGAGGTTAATATCAATATTGTCGTCCTACGAGTCAATGTCCGACAAAAGGAGTTATGTTTGTTTGACACATACCCACTGAGTGCTGTGTCTGTTTGAAAATGGTCCATTTTATCTCAAATGTATCAAAAATATTGATGCCTGGTCCTGTATCAATTATCTTCTATTAGACCACAGTTGTTATGCATTATTATGTCATTTTTTCACACCTTGTAGAGCTCACCTATCACATGTCTGTTAATAGCAGAAGTAAATTTCTCTCCAATTGGTTTTTCCCCGTAGGATTAGTTTTATTTATTACAATGAAGATATCCATACATACAACGACAAACATGAAGTTATTACATTCATAAATAGGAAGTGTTGTTTGTACATATGTGTAGATAAAATATACCCTGGGACGGAGAAGGGGAGTATAGCCGTCTTACAAACTAGTATATATCTAGCCCCACTGCCGGGGAAATCTTGGCGCCATGCACCACTGCATTTGATAACCGCCTTACAGAGTAGAAAATATACCTGCCCCCCTTCCCATGTTGGGGACCCCCACCTTTTATTGTAAGGTTCCTTAGGCACAACATAGAGTCAGTAAGATGGATATATACTGCCACGTCGCCACCCTGGGGCGGAGGAGGGGCAGTGTATAGCCGTTTTACAGACTAGTATATACCTGGACCCACTGTCGGGGAAATGCTATAGTGTCAACACTATTTGATATTATAAGTAACTGATCCCATTGCAGCTAACGTTATTTACTGCTTTCTTATCATGCAGTGGCGGGGAGCGGTGGCATTGTGGTAGCCGGTTCTCGTCAGATCACCGAAGTAAAGCAACGTTGAGCCTGGTTTATCATTGGATGGGTGGCCGTCTGAGCGATCAATTCGGACTCCCATGCTGTGTCCTTGGGCAAGGCACTTAACTCTGATTGTCCATATGGGGGCATGATGCCGCCATGTACTAAGGCGTACTGCACGTCGACGGTACGCATGTCTTCAACCAATCTAACCCTACCTGTGCTGCAGTTCGGAGTTACGATGTTGGGAAGCTGGCAGCTGCTCGTCGTTGCTCGGTGGTTCTCTCTAGGTACTGTGGCTTCCTCCACCCGTAAAACTGTCACGGTCATGATTAGCCATTGTACATAAGTATATGCCCTTAAACACCAATAAATAAATAATAAATGATATCATGCAGGGCAGTGTGGAATACGAGGGGAGGCGTACCTTTCAATGTGTGTTTGGTTGGAGAAAGAGGCAGGGAGGATATGGTCACCTTGGTAATTTTGTTTGGATAAATCGACCGCTGGCGTGGGACACCGTGGAATTGACCGATGAAGTGGGACACAGTGAGAGTGGAACTTATGGGCAGTTATTCTTGATAATAAATAAATATACACTTACTTTTGAGTTCATACAAGGTGAGTATAGTAGTCTCAAATGAGAATGGCCAATATTCGTCTTGAAAACCTACGAGAGGCTTTTAGAGAAATCCTCGGAAAATACGAATTTTTAACCTTTTGAGGGGTATCGCTCTGTAACCAGCCCTAAACGGATTAATGCTTGGTTTTATTAATACCTTCATTACTTACAAAAATGATCCTCAGTGAATTTCACTTCCAATGAGGAAGGTTATGTTTATCACGCAGGTACACATTGGGTGTTATGGGTGCCCCAAAACAGCCCATTTTCTCAAAATGTCTATACTTTGCAGTTTCTTGGGGGTTAATAATTGCTTACCGGAATATTTTGTCCATGCAACTTGTAATGTCACTCAAATACCTGCAAATGGTCAATTTTTCTTGAAAACGTGCTAGATTTTTTTGAGAAATCCACAGAAAACGGGAATTTTAAGCTTTTGAGGGGTATATCTCCTTAACTAGTCGACAATGGGTTAAGACCTCGATTTTTGAATATCCTTACTACTTACAAAAATGTTTCTCTATCAGGTTTGCGTCCAGTAAAAGAAGTTACGTTTCTCTGTGGCATTTCCATTTGATGTTGTCAGTGTCCAAAAACAGACTATTTCTTCAAAATTTTTGACATTTAGCAGCCCATGGAGGGTTAACAAATACCTACCTGAATAATGTATGCAACTGGTAATGTGATACCAAGACCTATCAACGGCCATTTTCTCTTGAAACCCTACCAGATGTTTGTAAAGAAATCCAGGGAAAACGATTTTTAAGCTTTCGATGGGTATCCCTGTTAACCTCCCCAACAGGGGTTAACGCTTGGTTTTTTGAATACCCTTATTACTTACAAAAATGGTCCTCTGTGAATTCCACTTCCAACAAAGGTGATTATGTTTATCTCTCGTGTATACATTGGGTGCTGTGCGTGTCCGAAAACAGCCCATGTCAACAAAATTACGATGCTTGGCAGCTTGTAGATGGTTAATAAACGCTCACCGGAGTATTTTGTCCCTGCAACTTGTAATGTCACATAAAGACCTACGAATAGTCAATTTTTCTTGAACCCCTACAAGTTACTGTTAGGGAAATTCACAGAAAATGGGAATTTAAAGCTTTTAAGGGATATCTCTCTTAGCCTACCCAAAATGGGTTAAGACTTCGACTTTTGAATACCCTTACTACTTACAAAAATGTTTCTGTATAAATTGTACACTCGATAAAAGGAGGCGCTTTTCTTTGTGGTGTACCCATTGGGTGCTGTTGGTGTCCAAAAACAGCCCATTTTATCACAATTTTGACGTTGGGGAGCCCTGGGAGGGTTAACTAATGCTGAACGGAATATTTTGTCCATGTAACTTGTAATGTCGCACCAAGACCTGCGAATAGCCGATTTTTTCTTGAAAATCTTCAAGATGTTTTTAGAGAAATCCACAGAAAATGGGTATTTTAAGATTTTAATGGGTATCTCTTTTTAACCAGCCCAAAATGGGTTAAGACGTCGAATCTTGAATACCCTTACCACTTTCAAAAATATTTTCCGATCAATTTTGCGTCCGATAAATGAAGGCCACTTTCTCTGTGGTATACCGTTTGGGTGCTGTTGGCATCCAAAAACAGCCCATTTTATCACAATTTTGACTTTTAGCAGCCCGTGGAGGGTTAACAAATGCTCACCGCAGTATTTTGTCCATGCAACTTCTATTGTCACATCAAGGCCTGGGAGTGACAATTTTTTCTTGAAAATCTACAAGACTCGTTTAGAGAAATCCACGGAAAACCTGAATTTTTTAGCTTTATGGGGGTATTGCTGTTTAACCAGCCAGCCCAAAACGGGTTAACGCTTGGTTTTTTGAACACCCTTATTACTTACAAAAATGATCCTCGGTGAATTCCACTTCCAACAAATGAAGGTATGTTTATCTCTCGTGTATCGTTTGGGTTCTGTGGGGGCCTAAAACCAGCCCATTTCATCAAAATTTCGATGTTTGGCAGCCTGTGGAGGGTTACCATATGCATCGCCAGATATGTCATGTGTATCAAAGGTCATATCACAGGCAGGTCTATCAATGATGAAGGTTTAAAAAAAATCTACAAGACGTGTTTCGAGAAAGTGCCGATAAACCCCAATTTTGACAGTTTTTTACCAATTCTGACGAAACAAGGGTTAAATCGAAAATTCCGCTTGAGAACATTTTTAGATTTTGTGCCCCTCTATGCGTGTGCAAAACTTTGTGAAAATCGGTCCGAAAATGGCTTCGGAATCGTGCGGACAAAATGTGTGGAAAAAAAAAAAAACCCAAAAAACTAGACTTTATGATTTTGGAGAATCATGGCTTTTCCCGATTAGATTCCATGATTTTTCATGCCCCCACAGTGTCTGATGAATTGTTTTTAACTGTCTCACTGAAGTTCCCTCATTGATGTTATGAGAAAGGTGAGTATAGTAGTCTCAAATGACTCGGTTTGGGTTTGATAAAAAAAAAATGTTTAGGTAAAACCCATCATTAATGGTAGAATGGGTTAATATCAAGATCAATGTTTCTCTATTAGTTTTGCGTCCGGTAAAAGAAGTTTCTCTGTGGCATTTTCATTTGTTGGTGTCCAAAAAAACAGACTATTTCTTCAATTTTTTTACATTTAGCAGCCCATGGAGGGTTAACAAATGACTACCAGAATAATTTATCCATGCAACTGGTCATATGACACCAAGACCTATCAACGGCCATTTTCTCTTGGAAACCCCAGAAAATGTTTGTAAAGAAATCCAGGGAAAACAATTTTTTAAGCTATCGATGGGTATCCGTGTTAACCTCCCCAACAAGGGTTAACGCTTTTTTTTTTAATACCCTTATTACTTACAAAAATGGTCCTCTGTGAATTCCACTTCCAACGAAGGAGATTATGTTTATCTCTCATGTATACATTGGGTGCTGTGCATGTCTGAAAACAGCCCCATGTTAACAAAATTACGATGCTTGGCAGCTTGTAGATGGTTAATAAACGCTCATCGGAGTATTTTGTCCATGCAACTTGTAATGTCACATAAAGACCTACGAATAGTCAATTTGTCTTGAAACCCTACAAGTTATCGTTAGGGAAATTCACAGAAAATGGGAATTTAAAGCTTGCAAGGGATATCTCGCTTTAGCCTGCCCAAAATGGGTTAAGACGTCGACTTTTGAATACCCTTACTGCTTACAAAAATGTTTCCGTATAAATTGTGCACTCGATAAAAGGAGGCACTTTTCTTTGTGGTGTACCCTTTGGGTGCTGTTGGTGTCCAAAAACAGCCCGTTTTATCACAATTTTGACCTTCAACAGCCCGGGGAGGGTTAACTAATGCTGACCGGAAAATTTTCTTCATGCAACTTGTAATGTCACACCAAGACCTGCAAATAGCCGATTTTTTCTTGAAAACCTACAAAATGTTGATAGAGAAATCCACAGAAAACGGGTATTTTAAGATTTTAATGGGTATCTCTATTTAACCAGCCCAAAATGGGTTAAGACGTCAAATTTTGAATACCCTTACCACTTTCCTAAATATTTTCCGATCAATTTTGCGTCCGATAAATGAAGGACCCTTTCTCTCTGGTATACCGTTTGGGTGCTGTTGGTGACTAAAAACAGCCCATTTTATCACAATTTTTACGTTTAGCAGCTCGGTGAGGGTTAACTAATGCTGACCAGAATATTTTATCTATGCAACTTGTAATGTCACACCAAGACCTGAGAGTGACCAATTTTTTTTGAAAATCTACAAGACTCGTTTAGAAAAATCCACGGAAAACATGAACTTTTGAGCATTATGGGGGTATTGCTGTTTAACCAGCTCAAAATGGGTTAACGGTTGGTTTTCTGAACACCCTTATTACTTACAAAAATGATCCTCGGTCAATTCCACTCCCAATAAAGGACGTTATGTTTATCTCTCGTGTATTGTTTGGGTGCAGTGGGGGCCTGAAACCAGCCTATTTCATCAAAATTTCGATGTTTGGCAGCCTGTGGAGGGTTACCATATGCATCGCCTGATAGGTAGTGTGTACCAAAGGGTGTGTCACAGACAGGTTTAGCAATGACGAATGTTTTAAAAAAATCTACAAGACATGTTTCGAGAAAGTGCCGATAAACCCCAATTTGGCAGTTTTTTGCCAATTCTGACAAAATTAGGGTTAAATCGAAAATTCCGCTTAGGTACATTTTTAGATTTTGTGCCCCTCTATGCGTGTGCAAAATTTCGTGAAAATCGGTTCGAAAATGGCTTCTGAATCGTACGGACAAAATGTGTGGAAAAAAAAAAAAAAAAAAAAAAAAAAAAAAAAAAAAAACCCAAAGAAAACTAGACTTTATGATTCTGGAGAATCATGGCTTTTCCCGATGAGATTCCATGATTTGTCATGACCCCACAGTGTATGATGAATTGCTTTTGACTGTCTCCCTAAGTTCCTTCACTGATGTCATGAAAAAGGTGAGTATAGAAGTCTCAAATGACTCAGCTTGATAAAAAAAAATTGTTTAGGTAAAAACCATCATTAACGGTGGAGAGGGGTAATATCAATATCGTCGTCCAACAAGTTAATGACCGACAAAAGGAGTTATGTTTGTTTGACACATACCCACTGAGTGCTGTATCTATTTGAAAATGGTCCGTTTTATTTCAAATGTATCCAAAATATTGATCTCTGGCAGTTTGTTAAGGGTTAACAAGTGCTAACAGGAATATTTATTCATTTCTTGAAACTTGTAATTTCACACCAAAAACTGTGAATGGCCATTTTTACTTAAAAATCTACAAGATGTTTTCACAGAAATCCAGGGAAAACATGAATTTTAAGCTGTTGATGGGTATAATTGTTTATCCAGCCCAAAACGGGTTAAGGGTTGTTTTTTTAATACGCTTATTACTTATAAAAATAATTCTCAGTGAATTCTACTTCCACTTATGTTGATTTCTCCTCTTAACTTTGGGTGCTGCGGGTATGCAAACACAGCCTACTTTTTCAACATTTTGATGTTTCAGAACCAGCATAGGGTTAACAAATGCTTACTGGAATATTTTGTACATGCAATTTGTAATTCACACTAAGATCAGAGAATGGCCAATATTTCTTGAAAATCTACATGATGTTTTTAGATAAATCCTCGGATAACATGAATTTTTAACCTTTTGAGGGGTATCACACTGTAACCAGCCCTAAACGGGTTAATGCTTGATTTTATGAATACCTTCATTACTTACAAAAATGATCCTCGCTGAATCCCACTTCCAATGCAGGTGGTTATGTTCATCTCGCAGGTACACATTGGGTGTAATGGATGGCCAAGTACAGCCCATTTTCTCAAAATTTGCTGCCTTTGGAGGGTTAACAAACGCTTACCGGAATCTTTTGTTCATGCAACTTGTAATGTTACTCCAAGACCTGCAAATGGTCAATTTCTCTTGAATACTTACCAGATTGTTTTGAGAAATCTACAGAAAATGGGAATTTTTAGCTTTTAAGGGGTACATCCCCTTAACCGAGAGAAAATGGGTTAAGACTTCAATTTTTGAATACCCTTACTACTTACTAAAAATTTTCCCTATCAGTTTTGCGTACGGTAAAAGAAGTTATGTTTCTCTGCAGCATTCCCATTTGATGTTGTTGGGGTCCAAAAACAGACTATTTTTTTCGAAATTTTGACATTTAGCAGCCCATGGAGGGTTAACAAATGCTTATCTGAATATTTTATCCATACAACTGGTAATGTGACTCTAAGGCCTATCAATGACCATTTTCTCTTGAAATCCTATGAGACGTTTCTAAAGAAATTCAGGGAAAACATGATTTTTTAAGCTTTTGATGGGTATTGCTATTAACCATCCCAAAAGGGGTTAATGCTTGGTTTTTTGAATACCCTTATTACTAACAAATTTGGCCCTCGGTGAATTCTACTTCCAACAAAGTAGATTATGTTTATCTCTCGGGTATGCATTGGGTGTTGTGTGCATCTGCAGCCTATTTTATCACAATTTGGACATTTAGCAGCCCGTGGAGGGTTAACAAATGCTCACCGCCTTATTTTGTCCATGCAACTTATATTGTCACATCAAGGCATGGGAATGACAAATTTTTCTTGAAAATCTACAAGACTCGTTTAGAGAAATCCACGGAAAATGGGAATTTTAAGCTTTTAAGGGGTATCTCTCTTTAACCAGCCCAAAATGGGTTAAGACTTCGACTTTTGAATACCCTTACCACTATCAAAAATGTTTCCCCATCAATTTTGCGTCCGATAAAAGAAGGAACCTTTCTCGGTGGTACACCAAGTGGGTGCTGTTGGCGTTCAAAAACAGCCCATTTTATCACAATTTTGACTTTTAGCAGCCCGTGGAGGGTTAACAAATGCTCACCGCAGTATTTTGTCAATGCAACTTCTATTGTCACACCAAGTGCTGGGTGTGACAATTTTTTCTTGAAAATCTACAAGACTCGTTTAGAGAAATCTACTGAAAACATGAATTTTTTAGCTTTATGGGGGTATTTCTGTTTAACCAGCCCAAAACGGGTTAACGCTTGGTTTTCTGAACACCCTTATTACTGACAAAAATGATCCTCGGTGAATTCCACTCCCAATAAAGGAAGTTATGTGTATGTATCGTGTATCGTTTGGGTGCTGTGGGGGCCCGAAAACAGCCCATTTCATCAAAATTTCGAAGTTTGGCAGCCTGTGGAGGGTTACCATATGCATCGCCTGATATGTCGTGTGTATCAAAGGACGTGTCATGGACAGATCTAGCAATGACGAATGTATAAAAAAAATCTACAAGACCTGTTTCGAGAAAGTGCCGATAAACCCCAATTTTGGCAGTTTTTTGCAAATTCTGACGAAATAGGGGTTAAATCGAAAATTCCGCTTTGGTATATTTTTAGATTTTGTGCCCCTCTATGCGTGTGCAAAATTTCGTGAAAATCGGTTCGAAAATGGCTTCTGAAACGTACGGACAAAATGTGTGGAAACCCCCCCCCCCTCCCCCCCCCAAAAAAAAAAACCCAAAAAAATAATAATCCCTAGAAAAACAATAGTCTTTTCCAGAGGGAAAAGCCTAAAAATAATAATCCGTAGAAAAACAATAGTCTTTTCCAGAGGGAAAAGCCTAAAAAAAAAAAAAGAAAAAAAAAAAAAAAATAGACTTTATGATTCTGGAGAATCATGGCTTTTCCCGATGAGATTCCATGATTTGTCATGACCCCACAGTGTATGACGAATTGCTTTTGACTGTCTCACTGAAGTTCCTTCATTGATGTCATGAAAAAGGTGAGTACAGAAGTCTCAAATGACTCAGTTTGGTAAAAAAAATTGTTTAGGTAAAAACCATCATTAACGGTGGAGAGGGTTAATACCAATATCGTCGTCCAACAAGTTAATGACCGACAAAAGGCGTTATGTTTGTTTGACACATACCCACTGAGTGCTGTATCTATTTGAAAATGGTCCGTTTTATCTCAAATGTATCCAAAATATTGATGTCTGACAGCTTGTTAAGGGTTAACAAGTGCTCACAGGAATATTTATTCTTGCAACTTGTAATTTCACACCAGAAACTGTGAATGGCCATTTTTACTTAAAAATCTACGAGATGTTTTCAGAGAAATCCAGGGAAAACATGAATTTTAAGCTGTTGATGGGTATAATTGTTTATCCAGTCCAAAACAGGTTAAGGGTTGCTTTTTTTAATACACTTATTACTTATAAAAATAATTCTCAATGAATTCTACTTCTACTTATGTTGATTTCGACTCTTCACTTTGGGTGTTGCGGGTATGTAAACACAGACCACTTTTTCAACATTTTGATGTTTGAGAACTTGCATAGGGTTAACAAATGCTTACTGAAATATTTTGTACATGCAACTTGTAATTCACACTAAGATCTGAGAATGGCCAATTTTTCTTGAAAATCTACATGATGTTTTTAGAGAAATCCTCGGATAACATGAATTTTTAACCTTTTGAGGGGTATCACCCTGTAACCAGCTCTAAACGGGTTAATGCTTGGTTTTATGAATACCTTCATTACTTACAAAAAGGATCCTCGGTGAATCCCAAATCCAATGAAGGTGGTTATGTTCATCTCGCAGGTACACATTGGGTGTAATGGGTGGCCAAGTACAGCCCATTTTCTCAAAATTTGCTGCCTCTGGAGGGTTAACAAACGCTTACCGGAATTTTTTGTTCATGCAACTTGTAATGTCACTCCAAGACCTGCAAATGGTCAATTTCTCTTGAATACTTACTAGATTTTTTTGAGAAATCCACAGAAAATGAGACTTTTAAGCCTTTCAGGGGTACATCTCCTTAACCGGGCGAAAATGTGTTAAGACATCAATTTTTGAATACCCTTACAACTTACTAAAAATTTTCCCTATCAGTTTTGCGTCCGGTAAAAGAAGTTATGTTTCTCTGCAGCATTCCCATTTGATGTTGTTGGTGTCCAAAAACAGACTATTTTTTTCGAAATTTTGACATTTAGCAGCCCATGGAGGGTTAACAAATGCTTATCTGAATATTTTATCCATGCAACTGGTAATGTGACTCTAAGACCTATCAACGGCCATTTTCTCTTGAAACTCTACGAGACGCTTGTAAAGAAATTCAGGGAAAACATGATTTTTTAAGCTTTTGATGGGTATTGCTATTAACCATCCCAAAAGGGGTTAATGCTTGGTTTTTTGAATACCCTTATTACTAACAAATTTGGTCCTCGGTGAATTCCACTTCCAACAAAGTAGATTACCTTTATCTCTCGGGTATGCATTGGGTGTTGTGCGCATCTGAAAACAGCCTATTTCAACAAAATTACGATGCTTAGCAGCCTGTAGAGGGTTAATAAATGATCACCGGAATATTTTGTTCATGTAACTTGTAATGTCACACAAAGACTTGCGAATAGTCACTTTTTTCTGAAAACCTACAAGTTGCTGTTAGAGAAATCCACAGAAAATGGGAATTTTAAGCTTTTAAGGGGTATCTCTCTTTAACCAGTCCAAAATGGGTTAAGACTTCGACTTTTGAATACCCTTGCCACTATCAAAAATGTTTCCCCATCAATTTTGCATCCAATAAAAGAAGGAACCTTTCTCGGTGGTACACCAAGTGGGTGCTGTTGGTGTCCAAAAACAGCCCATTTTATCACAATTTTGACTTTTACCCATCCGTGGAGGGTTAACAAATGCTCACCGCAGTATTTTGTCCATGCAACTTCTATTGTCACACCAAGGCCTGGGAATGACAAATTTTTCTTGAAAATCTACAAGAAATCCACGGAAAATACGAATTTTTGAGCTTTATGGGGGTATTGCTGTTTAACCAATCCAAAACAGGTTAACGCTTGGGTTTTTGAACACCCTTATTACTGACAAAAATGATCCTCGATGAATTCCACTCCCAGTAAAGGAAGTTATGTTTATCTCTCGTGTTTTGTTTGGGTGCAGTGGGGGCCTGAAACCGGCCTATTTCATCAAAATTTCGATGTTTGGCAGCCTGTGGAGGGTTACCATATGCATCGCCTGATATGTCGTGTTTTCAGGTTTTACGAGAGAAATATGTCCAATTGTATCATTGAATCATGTTTAGGTATATGTGGGCGAGACATTTTCTATACGGACAAAATAAATACAGACTAAATAAAATATTTAGGCTTTTCCCTCTGGAAAAGACTATTGTTTTTCTACGGATTATTATTTTTTTTTTTTTTTTTTTGGGGGGGGGGGGGGGGGGGGGGGGTTTCCACACATTTTGTCCGTACGATTCAGAAGCCATTTTCGAACCGATTTTCACAATATTTTGCACACACATAGAGGGGCACAAAATCTAAAAATGTACCGAAGCGGATTTTTCGATTTAACCCTTATTTCGTCAGAATTGGCAAAAAACTGTCAAAATTGGGGTTTATCGGCACTTTCTCGAAACACGTCTTGTAGATTTTTTTTAAACATTCATCATTGCTAGACCTGCCTGTGATACGACCTTTGATACACACGACATATCAGGCGATGCATATGGTAACCCTCCACAGGCTACCAAACATCGAAATTTTGATGAAATGGGCTGTTTTCGGGCCCCCACAGCACCTAAACGAAACACGATAGATACACATAACTGCTTTTAATGGAGTGGAATTCACCGAGGATCATTTTTGTAAGTAATAAGGGTGTTCACAAAACCAAGCGTTAACCCGTTTTGGGCTGGTTAAACAGCAATACCCCAAAAAAGCTCAAAACTTCATGTTTTCCGTGGATTTCTCTAAACGAGTCTTGTAGATTTTCAGGAAATATTTGTCACTCCCAGGTATTGGTGTGACATTACAAGTTGCATGAACAAAATATTCCGGTCAGCATTAGTTAACCCTCCCCGACTGCTAAACGTAAAAATTGTGATAAAATGGGCTGTTTTTGGACACCAACAGCACCCAAACGGTATACCACAGAGAAAGTGGCCTTCATTTATCGGACGCAAAATTGATCGGAAAATATTTTTGAAAGTGGTAAGGGTATTCAAAATTCGACGTCTTAACCCATTTTCGGCTGGTTAAAGAGAGATGCCCATTAAAACCTTAAAATACCCTCTTTCTGTGGATTTCTCTAAAAACATCTCGTAGGTTTTCAAGAAAAAATCGGCTATTCGCAGGTCTTGGTGTGACATTACAAGTTGCATGGACAAAATATTCCGGTCAGCATTAGTTAACCCTCCCAGGGCTCCTCAACATCAAAATTGTGATAAAATGGGCTGTTTTTGGACACCAACAGCATCCAATGGGTACACCACAAAGAAAAGCGCCTCCTTTTATCGAGTGTACAATTTATACAGAAACATTTTTGTAAGTAGTAAGGGTATTCAAAAGTCGAAGTCTTAACCCATTTTGGGTAGGCTAAGAGAGATATCCCTTAAAAGCTTTAAATTCCCATTTTATGTGAATTTCCCTGACAGTAACTTGTAGGGTTTCAAGAAAAAATAACTAGTCGTAGGTCTTTATGTGACATTACAAGTTGTAGGGACAAAATACTCCGGTGAGCGTTTATTAACCATCTACAAGCTGCCAAGTATCGTAATTTTGTTGACATGGGCTGTTTTCGGACACGTACAGCACCCAATGTATAAACATAATCACCTTTGTTGGAAGTGGAATTCACAGAGGACCATTTTTGTAAGTAATAAGGGTATTATAAAAACCAAGCGTTAACCCCTGTTGGGGAGGTTAACAGGGATACCCATCGAAAGCTTAAAAATCGTTTTCCCTGGATTTCTTTACAAACATCTTGTAGGGTTTTCAAGAGAAAATGGCCGTTGATAGGTCTTGGTATCACATTACCAGCTGCATAGATAAAATATTCTGGTAGGTATTTGTTAACCCTCCATGGGCTGCTAAATGTCGAAAATTTTGAAGAAATAGTCTGTTTTTGGACACTAACAACATCAAATGGAAATGCCACAGAGAAACGTAACTTCTTTTACTGGGCGCAAAACTGAGAGAGAAACATTTTTCTAAGTAGTAAGGATATTCAAAAATTGAGGTCTTAACCCATTGTCGACTGGTTAAGGAGATATACCCATCAAAAGCTTAAAATTCCCGTTTTCTGTGGATTTCTCAAAAAAATCTAGCACGTTTTAAAGAAAAATTGACCATTTGCAGGTCTTTGAGTGACATTACAAGCTGCATGGACAAAATATTCCAGTAAGCAATTATTAACCCTCCAGAGCCTGGAAAGTATAGACATTTTGAGAAAATGGGCTGTTTTGGGGCACCCATAACACCCAATGTGTACCTGCGTGATAAGTTAACCTTCCTTATTGGAAGTGAAATTCACTGAGGATCATTTTTGTAAGTAATGAAGGTATTCACAAAATCAAGCATTAATCCGTTTTGGGCTGGTTACAGAGCGATACCCCTCAAAAGGTTAAAAATTCATATTTTCCGAGGATTTCTCAAAAAGCCTCTCGTAGGTTTTCAAGGCAAATATTGGCCATTCTCATTTGAGACTACTATACTCACCTTGTATGAACTCAAAAGTAAGTGTATATTTATTTATTATCAAGAATAACCGCCCATAAGTTCCACTCTCATCGTGTCCCGCTTCATCGGTCGCCAGCGGTCGATTTATCCAAACAAAATTACCAAGGTTACCACCTCCCCTCTGCCTCTTTCTCCAACCAAACACACATTGAAAGGTACGCCTCACCTCGTATTTCACACTGCCCTGCATGATATCATTTATTATTTATTTATTGGTGTTTAAGGGCATCTACTTATGCACAATGGCTAATCTACGGGTGGAGAAAGCCGCAGTACCTGGAGAGAACCACCGAGCAACGACGAGCAGCTGCCAACTTCCCAACATCGTAACTCCGAACTGCAGCACTGGCATGGTTAGATTGGTTGAAGACATGCGTACCGTCGACGTGCAGTACGTCTTAGTACATGGCGGTATCGTGCCCCCATATGGAGAATCAGAGTTAAGTGCCTTGCCCAAGGACACAGCATGGGAGTCCGAATTGATCGCTCAGACGGCCACCCATCCAATGATTAACCAGGCTCAACGTTGCTTAACTTCGGTGATCTGAAGAGAACCGGCTACCACAATACCACCGCTCCGCCACTGCATGATAAGAAAGGAGTAAATAACGTTAGCTACAATGGGATCAGTTACTTATAATATCAAATAGTGTTGACACTATAGCGTTTCCCCGATAGTGGGTCCAGGTATATAATAGTCTGTAAAACGGCTATACACTGCCCCTCCTCCGCCCCAGAGTGGCGACGTGGCAGTATATATCCATCTTACTGACGCTATGTTGTGCCTAAGGAACCTTACAATAAAATGTGGGGATCCCCAACATGGGAAGGGGGGGGGGGGGGGGGCAGGTATATTTACTACTCTGTAGGTTATCAAATGCAGTGGTGCATGGCACCAACATTCCCCCGGCAGTGGGGCTAGATATATACTAGTTTGTAAGACGGTTATACTCCCCTTCTCCGTCCCAGGGTATATTTTATCTACACATATGTACAAACAACACTTCCTATTTTCGTATGTAATTATTGTAGTTTTTAACTTCATGTTTGTCGTTGAATGTATGGATATCTTCATTGTAATAAATAAAACTAATCCTACGGGGAAAAACCAATTGGAGAGAAATTTACTTCTGCTATTAACAGACAGGTGACAGGTGAGCTCTGCAAGGTGTGAAAAAATGACATAATCATGCATAACAACTGTGGTCTAATAGGAGATAATTGATACAGGGACTATACATGACATGCTCAAGAATTTAAAGTTCACATTTTCTGTGGATATCTTCAACTGGTTCTTACAGATTTTTAAGAACAAATAAACCCTGGAGAAGAAGTATTCTCGCAAGCCTTCATTAACCCTCCACAAACCGTCAGCTATCGAAATTTTAGGTAAATTTGAGATACAATGGGCTATTTACATTAGACGCTGATTCTCAGACGCTGATATTAATATTAACCCTCTCCACAAACAATGATGATTTAACCAAAACGTTCTTTTATCACACTGGGTCATTTGAGATAATTATACCCACTTTTCTCAAGACATCAATAAAAATACTTTAATGATACAATTAAAAACAATTCTTCAGACACTCCAGGGTCATAAAAAATCATGGATGTTTATTAACCCTCTACAGACTGCCAAGCATCGTAATTTTGTTGAAATGGGCTGTTTTCAGACACGTGCAACACCCAACGTGTACCTGGGAATTACCCATAATCTCCTTTGTTGGAAGTGGAATTTACCGAGGACCATTTTTGTAAGTAATAAGGGTATTCAAAAAACCAAGCGTTAACCCCTTTTGTGGTTGTTAATAGTGATACCCATCAAAGGTTTAAAAATTTATGTTTTCCCTGGATTTCTTTACAAACATCTGGTAGCATTTTCAAGAGAAAATGGCCATTGATAGGTCATGGTGTCACATTACCAGGTGATTGGATAAATTATTCCGATAAGCATTTGTTAACCCTCCATGGGCTGCTAAATGTAAAAATTTTGAAAAAATAGCCTGTTTTTGAACAACAACAACATCAAAAGGGAATGCAACAGAGAAACGTAACTTCTTTTACCGGACGCAAAACTGACAGGGAAACATTTTTGTAAGTAGTAAATGTATTCAAAAATCGAGGTCTGAACCCATTTTTGACTGGTTAAGGAGATATACCCCTTAAAAGCTTAAAATTCCAGTTTTCTATGGATTTCTCAACAAAAAAAAATTCAAGAACAATTGACCATTCGCAGGTCTTCGAGTGACATTACAAGTATGAACAAAATGTTCCGGTAAACATTTGTTAACCCTCCAGAGGCTGCCAAGCATAGAATATTTGGAGAAAATGGGCTGTTCTTGGGCAACCATAACACCAAATGTGTACCTACGAGATAAACATAACCTCCTTTATTGGAAGTGGAATTCACCGTCGATCATTTTTGTAAGTAATGAAGGTATTCACAAAACCAAGCATTAACCCTTTAGAGCTGGTTACAGGGAGATTCCCCTCAAATGGTTAAACATTTGTGTTATCTGATGATTTCTTTAAAAACATGCCGTAGATTTTCAAGAAAAAATGGCCATTCTCTGATCTTAGTGTGACATTACAAGTTGCATGTACAAAATATTCCTGTAAGCATTTGTTAACCCTATACAGGTTCTCAAACATCAAAATGTTGATAAAATGGGCTGTGTTTGCGTACCCACAGCACCCAAAGTTGGGAGGAGAGATCAAAATAAGTGGAAGTAGAATGCACTGAGAATTATTTTTGGAAGTAATAAGAGTATTCAAAAAACAACACTTAACCCGTTTTGGGCTGGATAAACAATGATACCCATCAAAAGCTTAAAATTCATGTTCTCCCTGGATTTCTCTGAAAACATCTTGTAGATTTTAAAGAAAAAAATGGCCATTCACAGTTCTTGGTGTGACATTACAAGTTGCATGAATAAATATTCCTGTTAGCACTTGTTAACCCTCTACAACCTGCCAGACATCAGTATATTTCGGATACATTTGAGATAAAATGAACCATTTTAAAATTGACACAGCACTCAGTGGGTATGTGTCAAACAAACATAACTCCTTTTGTCGGTCATTGACTTGTTGGAAGACGATATTGACATTAAACCAGTCCACCGTTAATGATGGTTTTTACCTAAACAATTTTTTATCAAACTCTGTCATTTGAGATTACTATCTTCACCTTTTTCATAACATCAATGAAGGGACTTCAGTGAGACAGTAAAAAACAACAAGACACTGTAGGGGCATGAAAAATCATGGAATCTCATCGGGAAAAGCCATGATTCTCCAGAATCATAAAGTCTAGTTGCCATTATTTTCCGCAGACGTATTTTTGTCTTTGCTTCTTGGGGAAATCCATGCTGCTAAATACAACGAAGGAGTGTTATCTAATGAGGTCAGAACCGTCAGGTGGTCGGGTCCGACACCGCACCTCGAAGTAGCTTTAGTGGGGGTGTCGATTTTACAAGTAATGTTGGCAGCGTACACCGCATGGGCTGTCTGTCTTTAATCCTATAAACAGGGTTAAGGCTTGGCTTTTTGAATACCCTTATTTATTTATTTATTTATTTATTTATTTATTTATTTATTTATTTATTTATTTATTTATTTATTTATTTATTGGTGTTTAAGGTCACATACTTATGCCCATTGGCTAATCGTGACCGTGACAGTTTTATAGGTGGAGGAAGCCGGAGTACACGGAGAGAACCACCAAGCAACGACGAGCAACTGTCAGCTCCTCAACATTCTAACTCTGTTCAAGCTCCGCTCAAGCAGGGTTACAGAGGGTGAAGACATATGTTCCATCGACGTGCAGTATGCCTTAGTACACGGCGTCATCGTGCCCCCATGTCGGCAACTGGGCTAAAGTGCCTTGCCCAAGGACACAACGTGAGTCGTCCCGGACGGGGATCGGACTCAGGACCTCTAGCATAGAAGAACAACAGTCTACCACTGAGCCACCACGCTCCCTTGAATACCCTTAACACTATCATACATTATCCCTCATGAATTCTGAGTCTGATAAAAGAGGTTATGTTTACCTATTACATACCCATTTGCTGCCCGAAAACAGCCGATTTTATCACAATTTTGACGTTTAGCAGCCTGTAGCGGGATTAACAAACGACTAGCGGAATATTCTATCTATGCACTTTGTAAGACCTGCCAATGTCCAATTGTTCTTGAAAATCGCCAACAAGCAGTTAGCGAAATCCACAGAAAATGTAAATTTTAAGCTTTTAAGGGGTATCTCTCCTTATCCAGTCTAAAATAGGTTAAGTTTCATTCTTTTAAATACCCTTACTACTTACAAAACTGATCTTCTGTGAATTCTACGCGAGTAAAAAAAGTTATATTTCTCTGTTACATATCCATTGGGTGCTCTTGGTGTCTGAAAACAATCCATTTTATCAACATTTTTATGTTTAGCAGCTCGTGGAGAGTTAACGAATGCTCAACGGAATATTTTGTCCATGTGACTTGTAATGTCACATGAAGACCCGTGAATGGCCATTTTTTCTTGAAATCTACAAGATGTTCTTAAAGAAATCCAGGGAAAACATGAAATTTTAAGTCTTTGATGGGTACCGCTGTTTAACCAGCCCAAAACGGGTTAAGACCAGCACTAAATGGGTTAATGCTTGGTCTGATGAATTCCACTTCCAAAGAAGGAGGTTATGGTTATCTCGCAGGTACACATTGCGTGCAATGGGTGCCCAAGAACAGTCCATTTTCTCAAAATTTCTATGCTTTGCAGCCTCTGGAGAGTTAACAAACGCTTACCGGAATATTTTGTCTATGTAACTTGTAATGTCACTCCAAGACCTGCAAATGGTCAATTTTTCTTGAATACTTACTAGATTTTTTGGAGAAATCCACAGAAAACTGGAATTTTAAGCCTTTAAGGGGTACATCTTAACCAGGCGAAAATGGGTTAAGACCTCGATTTTTTGAATACCCTTACTACTTACTAAATTTTTCTCTGTCAGTTTTGCATCCGGTAAAAGAAGTTATGTATCTCTGTGGCATTCCCATTTGTTGTTCTTGGTGTCCAAAAATAGACTATTTTTTCAAAATGTTGACATTTAGCAGCCCATGGAGGGTTAACAAATGCTTACTGGAATATTTTATCCATGCAACCAGTAATGTGACTCCAAGACCTATCAATGGCCATTTTCTGTTGAAAACTTACAAGATGTTTGTAACGAAATCCACGGAAAACATAATTTTTTTTTAGCTTTTGATGGGTATCGCTAATAACAACCCCAAAAGGGGTTAACGCTTGGGTTTTTGAATACCCTTATTACTTACAAAAGTGGTCCTCAGTGAATTCCACTTCCAACAAAGGAGATTATGTGTAACTCTCGGACATACATTGCGTGCTGTGTGTGTCCGAAAACAGCCCATTTCAACAAAATTATGATGCTTGGCATTCTGTAGAGGGTTAATAAACGCTCAGCGGAGTATTTTGTCCATGCCACTTGTAATGTCACACAAAGACCTGCAAGTAGTCAATTTTTCTTGAATACCTATGGAATGTATTTAGAGAAATCCACAGAAAATGGGAATTTTTAGATTTTAAGGGGTCTCTCTCTTTAGCCTGCCCAAAATGGGTTAAGACTTCGTTTTTTGAATACCCTTACTACTTACAAAAATGTTTCCCTATAGATTGTGCGCTCGATGAAAGAAATCACTTTTCTTTGTGGCGTACCCGTTGGGTGCCGTTGGCGTCCAAAAACAGCCCATTTTATCACAATTTTGACTTTTAGCAGCCCGTGGAGGGTTAACAAATGCTCACCGAAGTATTTTGTCCATGCAACTTCTATTGTCACATCAAGGCCTGGGACTGACAATTTTTTCATGAAAATCTACAAGACTCGTTTAGAGAAATCCACGGAAAACCTGAATGTTTTAGCTTTTTGGGGGTATTGCTGTTTAACCAGCCCAAAACGGGTTAATGCTTGGTTTTTTGAACACCATTATTACTTACAAAAATGATCTCCGGTGAATTCCACTTCAAATAAAGGAAGTTATGTTTATCTATCTTGTATCGTTTGGGTGCTCTGGGGGCCTGAATCCGGCCCATTTCATCAAAATTTTGATGTTTGGCAGCCTGTGGAGGGTTACCATATGCATCGCCTAATATGTCGTGTGTATCAAAGGTCGTGACATGGCAGGTCTAGAAATGATGAATGTTTAAAAAAAAATCCTAAAGACGTGTTTCGAGAAAGTGCCGATAAACCCCAATTTTGGCAGTTTTTTGCCAATTCTGGCGAAGTAAGGGTTAAATCGAAAATTCCGCTTCGGTACATTTTTAGATTTTTTGCCCCTCTATGCGTGTGCCAAATTGTGTGAAAATCGGTTCGAAAATGGCTTCTGAATCGTACGGACAAAAATGTGTGGGAAAAAAAACAAAAAAAACTAGACTTTATGATTCTGGAGAATCATGGCTTTTCCCGATGAGATTCCATGATTCTTCATGACCCCACAGTGTCTGATGAATTGTTTTTAACTGTCTCACTGAAGTTCCTTCATTGATGTTATGAGAAAGGTGAGTATAGTAGTGTCAAATGACTTGGCTCGATCCTAATTAACACCATAATTATGGAAACACTGGAACTACCAGCGCGACTGAAGAGAACAATAGCAGCTCTGGGCATCTCTTGCCCTGTCACCTGGACTGTCCGGGATACAGGCAAGAGAGTCCATCTGAACTTGGAGTTCGTCATTGAAGAGCACAACACCGCTACACCTTCTTCGGGGAGAGGTAGCACCTTTTGTGAGAGGAACCCCTCTCACACTGGTCCTCACCCGAAGAAGCCTGAACCTGGCCCTGAAAAGAAGAGCAAGAAGAAGAAGAGTCCGTTCACCAAGCACCGGGATTCCAGAAGCCTGGAGGCCTTCCGGAATAGGAAGAAAGAGGTTAGCGAGAAGATGGAGGTCCTGGAGGCAGCTGCCAGTTCCCCTCCTAGTCCCACTAGTACACCCAACCAACTGCCAGCTCCTGAGCCGGTACTGTTGGATGAGGAACGTCTGGTGGAGACTGAGGAGGAACCGGAGGTTGCCTTTTCACCACCTCCCACTCCTCACTCCCCACTTCCTTCTCTACCGGACAGCCCGGGTGTGTCAATCTCAGCAACACAGCCACCTAAGTCTGCAGTCACCGCCGAAGAATTAAGGAGAATAATATAGATGGGAAGGCGGGCAGTTGAGATGGGAAACCGAATCGCCTCCGAAACCCTCGAGTTCAGGGAACAATCGAAGGCAGATCTCAAAAAGGAATTAGACGCAATCCATTCACCAAACTCAACACTAAACTCAACATCGTCGACTTCCACATTACAATCTCAACCACCTCCAAAGAAAAAGAGCCGGAAGAAACCTAGACGGGGTTAAGCCACCTCCCTCCTTCCTTTTCCTCTCTCCACCGCGCCTTGACATCCTACAACAACAACAAACAGCTAACGAGGGTTGAAAGGGGCTTGTCCTCCAAATCGTCCCTGCGCGCCTTCGGCGCTTCAAACCATTTCGTTCGTCTCAAATGACTCAGTTGATAAGAAAATTGTTTAGGTAAAAACCATCATTAACGGTGGAGTGGGTTAATATCAATATCGTCGTCCGACAAGTTAATGACCCACAAAAGGAGTTATGTTTGTTTGACACATACCCACTGAGTGCTGTGTCTATTTGAAAATGGTCCATTTTATCTCAAATGCATCCAAAATATTGATGTCTGGCAGCTTGTAGAGGGTTAACAAGTACTAACAGGAATATTTTTCCATGCAACTTGTAATGTCACACTAAGAACTGCAAATGGCCATTTTTTCTTTAAAATCTTCCAAGATGTTTTCAGAGAAATCCCTGCGCATACGCTCTTTTCCAATTCAACGTGACGAAATGCGACATTCATGTCGCTCTTCATGGAAAGTGATGCCACAACTATTCATGAACAAGGAGTGAAAATTTCATGGAAATCTGCCTAGAATTGGTTGAGATATGGTGTTTTGGAGAGAGGAGGTAATTGTTTGAATTTGGTCCTTCCTTTTCAAGCCAGTTCGAATAAAGACGTCGGGAATGGGCGCAGAATCCTTCAGTGCCTCCTCGCTGGAGTAAGTCCACTTAAATGTTACAATTGTGTGTGACTGGTGGAGAGTTGACTGCAAATGGAAGTTGCTTCTTTAAGACAGCCACCAGGGATCCCAACACAACTTTTAAACCTACGAGAATCTCAGAAGTTTAAAGTCAAGAGAAATTGGCGGTGAGTGGGTTTCTGGCAGGCAGGAAAAGATTGACGAAGATTTGCATATTGGACATTAAAATAGCACTTCAGACATACACGAACGGTGTTCAGACCGCTGGAGGCAGCGACTTGAAATTTTCAGAAATTGTTCTACGAACCCTGCCCGACATTTTGTGATCTGTTTGGAGTGTCCGGACCGCGTGGAAAACAACACGCATCGCTTGGAATGTGAGAGTACTATTCGTCCCGACTCTATCAGTTTAGAATGGACACGGGCAGTGTTGTAGACGACTGTAGAGCTGCGATTGAGCATAACGTCCCAGGTTTCGGTGCCACATTGCCTAACCAGCTCCAAAAGAGCGGCGGGGGAGTGGTATCCGGACACTATCTTTAAACCTTAGATAATCGTCAGAAGTTGAAGTGAAAAGAAATCGGCGGTGAGTAGGTTTTTTGGCGGGTAACGATTAACGAAAATTTGCCAATTAGACATTAAAATTGCACTTCTCACAAACATGAAGCGTGTCTAGACCGCTGAAGGCAGCGACATCTAATTTTCAGAACTTGTTCTACGCACCCTGGCCGACATTTTGGCATCTGTTGCGAGTGTCGAGGCCGCGTGAAGAACACCACGCATCGCGTGGAAAGTGAGAGTACTATTCGTCCCGACTCTATCAGTTTGGAATGGACTTGAGGACTGTTGTAGACTACTGTAGAGCAGCGATTGAGCATGAAGTCGGAGTTTTTTGTGCCAAATTGCCTAACCGGCTCCAAGGTATGATTTTTCGTCTGTACATCGCCCAGATCGACTGTAGTTTATACCGTTACCAAAAGTTGAAGTAGCCTTTTGTCATTTTCGCCACTTTCGCCCCAGATTTGAGGGTACCTTCCTTCAACCCCATTTTATAGCAAAATCTAGCCATGCTCCCAACAACGCCCTCTCCCCGTCGGCCCTGGTGCTTCTAAAAATAGAAAGGTCAATGGGTAGGGGCCCGTTAGCAAACAAACGGGGGCAGGGCAGGTGTACTTAGTGAAAAAACAGTTGTGTGAACATCCCCAGAAGTGAAAACCTATGCTCAGTGGCTGTAATCAAGATGTTAATTTAGACTCCCATTACGGCCAAGATACTACAGAATGCAAATGGGTGGGGGGCGGGCATCATCACTGAATCTAATGTTGTATTTCATGTTTTCTTTATATACTATTTATTTTTTTGATATCTCTCTCTCTCTCTCTCTCTCTCTCTCTCTCTCTCTCTCTCTCTCTCTCTCAGTTTAATTTGTGTTTGTCTATAATGTTTATAATATTTAGATTTTGCTAGATTCTGTTATTTATGGAATACGTTCTGCCATATTGTAAATTATTAGTCACCGTACAGGAACGGAGGGGCTTCTAAGTGGTAAGCACTTGTCCTCCAATCCTGATTTGCATTGTCAAATGGCAAATAAAATATGTTTAATCTATTCTAACAGTAATGGGGGGGGGGGGGGGGGGGGGCATGTGTCCTAGGTAAAAAAAACAGCAGGGGGCAGGTGTCCTAGGTAAAATAAACAGCATGGGGTGGGGGGGGGGGGGGGGGTCCCCGCTAATTAATTTTAATAGCAGGCAGTTGTTCATGGGGCAGGTGTCCTATCCCACTGCCCAGTATTCCAAATTTTCTATGGTACTTGGCCTTGTCGGAAATAACATTTCAACAGGAAACAACGGGAAACCTATTTGCAATAAAGCTGCAAATATAAACTTGATTTTAGGACCATTCCATGGACATTTTAAAGCCTACTGCGATATCAGCGTTTCTTACTCTAGTCCTTTCACCACACGTCAGTATTTTACCCGAGTCGAGTTCTGACGTCATGCAAGTTTGACCGACATGCTTTCAATTTTGTTATTGACAACAACATATTTATAATTTCGTGCTTACTGATCCGAATTTTGAAAACGACACACGCAATCGCAAAAGCGTTTTATGAAAAACACGATTCTGTAAAAGGTTTTAGTGAAATTTGATTATTTTTTTTATTTTCAATTTCGATGGCGCTTGTTGAAAAGGTGCTAATCACTGATCGTCCCTAACGAGATCAAAGACACGCCGTAGTTTAATAACAGACAGAGAATCTTCTAAGAATATACATGCGCAGTCCTAAAATGCAATAAATCAAGTGTTTTTCACGTTTTATGAGAGAAATATGTCCAATTGTATCATTGAATCATTTTTAGGTATATGTGGGTGAGAAATTTTCTATACGGACAAAATACAGGCTAAATAAAATATTTGCCATTATTTTCCGCAGACATATTTTTGTCTTTGCTTCTTGGGGAAATTTCTTGCTGCTAAATACAACGAATGTGTGTTATTTGATGTGGTCAGAACCGTCAGGTGGTCGGGTCCGAAACCGCACCTCGCAGAAGATTTAGTGGGGGGTGTCGATTTTACAAGTAATGTAGGCAGCGTACACTGCATGGGCTGTCTGTCTTTAATCAGACAAAACCGGGTTAAGGCTTGGTTTTTTGAATACCCTTATTTATTTATTTATTTATTTATTTATTGGTGTTTAAGGTCACATAATTCTGCACAATGGCTAATCGTGACCGTGATAGTTTTAGAGGTGGAGGAGGCCGGAGTACCCGGAGAGAACCACCAAGCATCGACGAGCAACTGTCAGCTCCTCAACATTCTCACTCTGTTCAGGCTCCGCTCAGGCAGGGTTACAGAGGTTGAAGACATGTGTACCATCGACGTGCAGTATGCCTTAGTACACGGGGACATCGTGCCCCCATGTCGGCAACCGGGCCAAAGTGCCTTGCCCAAGGACACAACGTGAGTCGTCCCGGACGGGGATCGAACTCGGGACCTCTAGCATAGAAGTACAACAGTCTACCACTGAGCCACCGCGCACCCTTGAATACCCTTAATACTATCATACATTATCCCTCAGGAATTCTAAGTCTGATAAAAGAGGTCATGTTTATCTATTGCATACCCATTTTGCTGCCCGAAAACAGCCGATTTTATTAAAATTTTGACGTTTAGCAGCCTGTAGAGGGATTAAAAACGACTAGCGGAATATTCTATCTATGCAATTTGTAAGACCTGCCAATGTCAAATTGTTCTTGAAAATCCCCAACAAGCAGTTAGCGAAATCCACGGAAAATGTAAATTTTAACCGTTTAAGGGGCATCTCTCCTTATTCAGTCCAAAATGGGTTAAGTTTCATTCTTTTAAATACCCTTACTACTTACAAACCTTAAACACCAATAAATAAATTAGATTCCATGATTTTTCTTGACCCCCACAGTGTCTGATGAATTGTTTTTAACTGTCTCACTAAAGTTCCTTCATTGATGTTATGAGAAAGGTGAGTATAGTAGTCTCAAATGACTCGGTTTGGGTTTGATAAAAAAATGTTTAGGTAAAACCCATCATTAATGGTAGAATGGGTTAATATCAATATCAATGTTTCCCTATCAGTTTTGCGTCTGGTAACAGAAGTTACGTTTCTCTGTGGCATTTCCATTTGATGTTGTTGGTGTCCAAAAACAGACCAATTCCTCAATTTTTTTTACATTTAGCAACCCATGAAGGGTTAACAAATGCCTACCAGAATAATTGATCCATGCAACTGGTCATATGACACCAAGACCTATCAACGGCCATTTTCTCTTGAAAACCCCACAAAATGTTTGTAGAAATCCAGGGAAAACGATTTTTTAAGCTTTTGATGGGTATCCCTGTTAACCTCCCCAACAGGGGTTAACGCTTGGCTTTTTGAATACCTTTATTACTTACAAAAATGGTCCTCTGTGAATTCCACTTCAAACAAAGGAGATTATGTTTATCTTTCATGTATACATTAGGTGCTGTGCGTGTCTGAAAACAGTCCCATGTTAACAACATTACGATGCTTGGCAGCTTGTAGATGGTTAAAAAACGCTCACCGGAGTATTTTGTCCATGCAACTTGTAATGCCACATAAAGACCTACGAATAGTCAATTTGTCTTGAAACCCTACAAGTTACCGTTAGGGAAATTCACAGAAAATGGGAATTTAAAGCTTTCAAGGGATATCTCTCTTTAGCCTGCCCAAAATGGGTTAAGACGTCGACTTTTGAATACCCTTACTACTTACAAAAATGTTTCCATATAAATTGTACGCGCGATAAAGGAAGGCACTTTTCTTTGTGGTGTACCCTTTGGGTGCTGTTGGTGTGCAAAAACAGCCCATTTTATCACAATTTTGACCTTCAGCAGCCCGGGGAGGGTTAACTAATGCTGACCGGAATATTTTGTTCATGCGACTTGTAATGTCACACCAAGACCTGCAAATAACCGATTTTTTCTTGAAAACCTACAAGATGTTGTTAGAGAAATCCACAGAAAACGGGTATTTTAAGATTTTAATGGGTATCTCTCTTTAAACAGCCCAAAATGGGTTAAGACGTCAAATTTTGAATACCCTTACCACTTTAAAAAATATTTTCCGATCAATTTTGCGACCGATAAATGAAGGCCCCTTTCTCTGTGGTATATCGTTTGGGTGCTGTTGGTGTCTAAAAACAGCCCATTTTATCACAATTTTTACGTTTAGCAGCTCGGGGAGGGTTAACTAATGCTGACCGGAATATTTTATCCATGCAACTTGTAATGTCACACCAAGACCTGAGAGTGACCAATTTTTCTTGAAAATCTACAAGACTCGTTTAGAGAAATCCACAGAAAACATGAAGTTTTGAGCTTTTTTGGGGTATTGCTGTTTAACCAGCCCAAAACGGGTTAACACTTGGTTTTCTGAACACCCTTATTACTTACAAAAATGATCTTCGGTGAATTCCACTTCCAATAAAGGAAGTTATGTTTACCACTCGGGTATCGTTTGGGTGTTGTGGGGGTCTGAAACCGGCCCATTTCATCAAAATTTCGATGTTTGGCAGCCTGTGGAGGGTTACCATATGCATCGCCAAATATGTCGTGTGTATCAAAGGTTGTGTCATAGGTAGGTCTAGTAATGATGGATGTTTAAAAAAAATCCTAAAGACGTGTTTCGAGAAAGTGCCGATAAACCCCAATTTTGGCAGTTTTTTGCCAATTCTGGCGAAATAAGGGTTTAAATCGAAAATTCCGCTTCGGTACATTTTTAGATTTTTTGCCACTCTATGCGTGTGCCAAATTGTGTGAAAATCGGTTCGAAAATGGCTTCTGAATCGTACGGACAAAAATGTGTGGAAAAAAAAAAAAAAAAAAAAAACCCAAAAAAAAAAAAAAAAAAAATAATAATCCGTACAAAAACAATAGTCTTTTCCAGAGGGAAAAGCCTAAAAAAAAAAAAAAATAATAATCCGTACAAAAACAATAGTCTTTTCCAGAGGGAAAAGCCTAAATAGTGTTCGAGAGCTTTTTGCCCAAACATAGCTCACGACACCCTCAATGGAATACGCTCCGTTCAAGAGTTTAGATGCACTATATTTTAAGAATCAGAAATTAACCCTTCACCCAAAGTAACGGTAAAATCCGGCCAGCGTTATTCACAAAAATCACCATTCAATTTTCATTATTTTTTCTCTTTTTTTTTTGTCTCAAAGACATAGCTTATGTGACCACTCATTAAAAAGAGCCCAATGAGGTCATTCCAATGAGAGGTCATAAGCTATGTTTTTGACGCAGAAAATGAAAAAAAAAATTATTTGAAAACTTTGTTTGCGAGTGTCGTCTGCTTTTCGTGTTAGGTAAAGGGTTAAGCATTTAAATGAATTATGTTAGTTTTCATTTGCGAATAGCTTTGGCACATCGTATCTATTTTCTAGGTAAAGGGGCTAAATCAAGCAGATATATCCCCAAAATGAATGTTCGTGTTTAGAGTCCTTCGCCTTCATATCACTTGTCCTCTGGGGCTCAGCGAACGTTCGAAATTCAATTCTATTCGAAATCGTCTCGATGATCCGATTCGATTTGATTCCAGTCGCGCTGATTCAGAAATTATCAAATCGTTGAGGTGTTCTCAAAATCCCTTCAAGTGTCTCCTCTTGAACTTATTTTCGATCATCAGGAGACCTGGTGAAAGAAAAATTGGTCAAGAAGCCACTTTCATTCCGTTCTGGAATATTCCGTGTTTTTAACTGGTTGAAAGCTAAATTATTTTTGGCTATGATATCAAATCTTGTACACATGCCTTTGCCCTGTTATAATTTATGGGAGAGTGCCTATGGGCACTCTCCCATAAACTGTAACAAGGCAAACCCTTAGAGACTGAATAATATCACTTCAATGATAATACAAAGTACATGCACTGCATATGAGCCTCCAAGCTGTGGTACCTGTACTTCAGAATAAAGCCCAAATATGGGCTTCCAGCACTCTACCAGTTAATTGACTTGATTAAACATACGAGTCAACGTTGTATTCAACATTTGAGTAGAGCCTGGAAATATTTACGATTATAACTTGTGATAGCAGATACAGTATTTACAGCTTGAAGATCCGTGAGATACGATTCGAAATTCGATATCCTCTTTCTGATTCGATTCTCTGTCTGGTTCGATTCGAGATTCGATATCCTCTGCCTGGTTCGATTCAAGATTCGATATCCTCTGCCTGGTTCGATTCGAGATTCGATTCTCTGCTTGGTTCGATTCGAGATTCGATATCCTCTGCCTGGTTCGATTCGAGATTCGATTCTCTGCCTGGTTCGATTCGAGATTCGATATCCTCTGCCTGGTTCGATTCGAGATTCGATATCCTCTGCCTCATTCGATTCGAGATCTGTCTGATTCGATTCGAGATTCGATTTCCTCTATCTGATTCGATTAGAATCGAAAATTGATATTCGCAGGGCCCAATTGTCCTCGTCGTCCAAAACTTCTTCCACAACTTGTTAGAGAATACGTTTACTTTAATCGTGTTTACTTTGTTGTAGATCACAGATTTGATGAACTATTAATCAACAATGTAACATTTTTCCATGAGTTGGCTCATTCCAACAGACTAGGTAAGTACAAGAAATACTACAAAGTATCCATTTTGATAGAAGCTGTTCCAGCATTAGAGAAGTCTACTCTATCGGGTGAAGCATATTAGTTTTTCTACTTTTGGGGAAAAGTACTTAAGGCAGATTAAGCAAGATGATGTCGTTCCGTTCGGTATACAGTGGCAACGCTATCGTTGAGGTCACATCCATTGTGTGTTCGGCAGTAACTTCGGCACCATTTATCTCCCTAAAATAAATACACACATACAATAATGGTCTTTCAAGTCTCATTGGATGATAGCTCTGTTTAATGACACGATAATGTGATAATTCCACCGATCACTACAAGATCCATGAAATAGCCAGTGGATCCATTGCCCAAGGATTGAGAGTAATCGAATCTCTAAATGATGAGTATAGCATTTTTCGTGTTAACACAACTCCGACAGGTTGATGTTGAGTTCGCCGTTCGTCCACTTGCCTATCTATTGGTTCCTAACTGTCAGAACTCAACAAACCGTCGCCCGAGTGCTAGAATGTCCTATGTCCCATTGGGGCATAGGACATTCTAGAACTCAGGCGACGATATATCTAACCAAGCAAAAGTACATGCCTCTTTATATTTCAGTGGTGTCGGCTAGTTCCTCTCAAAAATCACCTCAGCACTGGCGTTTTGTCCCAAGTCGAGTTTCGTACCGGACGATTCGTCCAAAAAACTGAGTTTTTAGGGGAGACCGAGTGTTTTGTGTGGGAAGGGTGCCTTTCAAGTGTTTTCGAAAAAATATATTAACCCCCATAGCCTTCAACCCTGTCCAATAAACTCGAAATTATTTTAAACTAAATCCTTGTGAATAACTGGTCAAATTGCTTTGAGATACGGTAGTCACCTTCTTTTAGTGAGAGGGACTCTACTTTGTTCACAAAATATTTTTTGTTTATGTTGTAATACTAATGCACGATATATGCAAAAAATAAGTGTTTTCATGGGCATTTAATCGCGCGCTTGTGCTTGCACAAAACTTTTCTTGTGCGGTTTGGGGAAATTTCTGTGAGGACACTCGAAAAAGCGGGTTGCCGAAATATATTGGATTGCCGTTCCTTATTTGCATTTGCAGCCCAAACTTTGAATGCACAATGCCGACTTTCAAAAGTTTAGTTTAGGAGTTGGATTCTTGCTTGTTAAATTTAATCAAGTGCAGAGAATTGAGTTTAATAAGCCCATTGCCGATTCGCCGTGTTTGACGTTAATGATATGCAAGGTCAGAGGTCGCTTCGGGTAAACATTTCGATCATCCTCTGTGAAGATTGTCGAATATGCGATAGAAATAAACAAAATGTTTCGTTTGAAACGAGAAAATATGCGTTTTCGATTTAATACTAAGAAAGATAGAAAAAATAACACGCTTTCAACACATTATTTAACCGACAGACCGAAATAATATTGATTTTTTCGTCAAATGAATACCTCAAGGAACCCCTTCCCATAAGCGAAGGCAGACTCGGCATCGTGTTTTTTTTTTTGTTGGCGAGTGTCAAAATAGCAGATAGTTCACTCAAAGGACACAAACATCACTGCGTGAGTGAAAATTTAAACCCAGGGTATTCAAACAACAAATTAATACAAATATTTTCAAGCATTACACACAGATGTTCTAGCTGGAAGAGGTTGGGGGAGGGGGCGTGGTCCCTAAAAGGTGAAAATCGTCTGCTAATATTTTGTCCATGTACAGTGCAAGTCAAAATGCTTTAACCTTTACCAAACATTAAACAGACGACACTTGCAAAACAAATTCTTGAATAACTATTATTTTCATTTTTTATCTCAAAAACATAAGTTATGACCCCTCATTGGAACGATCTCTATGAGCTCGTCCCAATGAGGGGTCATAACCTATGTTTTAGAGACAAAAAATGAAAAAATAATGAAAATTAATTGGCAATTTTTGAGAATAGCGCTGGCCGGTTTTGGTTGTTATGTTAGGTAAAGGGTTAACAGGAAGCTTCTCAGAAAATGATGTAAGATTCTTGTATTAGCAGTGTCGAAGCAGGATTCTTAATTTATTGTAGTTATGTTACAACCTTTTTTGAGTGGTATTGTACATGCATTATGTACCATTTTTTTTTAAAGTTTTGGGTTTACACACAGCACTTAAGAGAGTTAATTTCCAATTTTTATGTTATCTCTGGGTAAAACTTTAAAAAGTAAAGTAAAAAATATACTGTTCTGCCTTTTTGTGATCAGAGTACTGCAATTATAGATTATTTCAGCAAGTCAAAATTTGTTATTTTAAATTTGTTTTATAATCACGAAATATTGAAATGTGCCTAATGCTACGGTCCAATAATTTTTAATAGAACTACTCTGTAAATGAACAATTATTTATTTAATAGCTAAGTATGAAATGTCTGGAAAAAGACTTCATTTGAGTATAAATGCATGGTACAAGGTAAAAGCATATGTTCAAGTCTACAAATACTGTATGAACCAAAATAAGTTTAGCAAAACCGCAATAAACAAAGTAGCCCACTGCCATTACATGAATACAGCAATAACACAAGAACCCGATATTATTTTCCAGAAAGCTCTCTATGAGAGCTTTCCGGAAAATTATGTCAGATTCTTGTGTTATTGGTGTAGTTGGAGATGCATAGTTTATAGTTGTTATTCTACAACTTATTTCGACTCGTACTGTAAGTCAAGTGATTTCTGAAACCCACTCGGAGGTCCGCTGGCTGGAATTTTGCTTATGCAACACAACGCACATGAGCATCAACCCCTAACCATACCTGGCAGCCAGTAACAACTTGTGACTCACCAAGCAAACCGGCCTTTTGAGGACCACTGATTAGTTAGTTACCTGGCGGTACACAAATTGCAGATACGCTTGTTGAGCCCCCAACTTTCTACAAGACTGGCAAGAATATGTTGGAAATATATGTATATCCACCTACTTAGACGACAAGTACAAAATCACCCTGTTGTACTGCAATACAATATCCATGTGAACACATTTTGGTCATGGATCCAGGACCGGGGAGAGGGTGGGGCCTGGGGTAGTAATCCCGAGGAGGAGGCAGGTTTGGCCCAGGAGTCAAGAATTCCTGGTTGCACCTGCGAACCGACAACCCCTAATCCAAACATGGCCCGAAGGACTGTATTTTGATTTTGAGGGGTTTAGTACGGGGGGGGGGGGGGGGTAGTTTCAAATGGCCAAAGGGCGTACTAAAACAACAAAATTAAAATACGGCCTTTCAAGCCATGTTTGGCCTTGACCCCCTCCCCCAAGGTTCTGATTCCTGTGCCAATAGTTAAGAAGAGGACTGTATCGTAAATGAAACTATGCACTTGACCAACGGCTGTAAATCAACTTAACGTAATAATAATCACTTCAAGAATTGTGCACTCAATAGCTTTAGCTCTACGTCATTGGATACTCAATGATGAAACATGCTGCTAAAAACATCATTTTGACGATCAAAAAATAAAGTGATTTTTTTATCTCCAAAGCCGCCACAAGACTCCATTTAATAACTGATTTAAAAATTTTCTTGGGGGCGACCCCCCCCCTCCCTCTTAACCACCCTATGGTCGATCGCGCCTTCAGCACTCGCTAGCCGCTGCAGTAGTTCAGCGAACTGAACGTAGTGGCTACCCTTCTAGAGGGGTAGCCACTACGTTCAGATCGCTGAACTCGTCGCAGCAGATGCCTATCTCATCTGTGGAATATCCCGACATTTTTTAAGGGGGAGGGGGGGGGGGGGGGGGGGTCAGAGAATTAACACCGAGGCCAGAATTTCCTTTCCCTGGCCCTGCATGGATCTTCCACTTTGTGGGTGTTTTTTGTAATAAGGCATCTTCCACTGTGTGACATGTAAGTTTGAGTTGAAGGAAAACATGGTCAGAAGAATAATTTATATATTTTTATGTCCGATTCTTGTGTTATTAGTATAGGAAACATTACATCTATAATTTATATCGGTAGAGATTATTCTTCAACTCATTACTGTATATGGACAAAATATTATTTTTATTTAGACAAGCGACACTGCTACTAGCAGACGATTTTCACCTTTTAGGGACCACGCCCCCGCTCCAACCTCTTCCATCTAGAACATCTGCGTACTATGCTTGAAAATATTTGTATTGATTTGTTGTTTGAGTACCCAGGGTTTGAATTTTCACTCACGCAGTGATGTTTGTGTCCTTTGAGTGAACTATCTGCTATTTTGACACTCGCCAACAACAACAAAAAAACCACGATGGCGAGTCTGCCTTCGCTTTTGGGAAGGGGTTCATTGCGGTTTTCATTTGACGAAAAACTCAATATTATTTCGGTCTGTCGGCTACATGATGTGTTGAAAGTATGTTATTGTTTCTATCTTTATTAGTATTATATCGAAATGCACATTTTCTCGTTTCAAACGAAACATTTTGTTTGTTTCTAGCGCATGTTCGACAGTCTTGACAGATCGAAATGTTTACCCGAAGCGACCTCTGACCTTGCATATCATTATCGTCAAACATGGCGAATCGGCAATGGGCTTATTGAAATATTTGTTTTCCACTGGAAACGTTTACGTGCAAAATCGGTTATTTATTTATTGGTGTTTAACGTCACGTACTTATGCACAATTGCTAATCGAAACCGTGACAGTTTTACGGGTGGAGGAAGCCGGAGTACCCGGAGAGAACCATCGAGCATCGACGAGCAACTGTCAGCTCCTCAACATTCTAAGTCTGTTAAAGCTCCGCTCAAGCAGGGTTACAGCGGTTGAAGACATGTGCACCATCGACGTGCAGTACGCCTTAGTACACGGCGCCATCGTGCCCCATGGAGGCAACCGGAATAAAGTACCTTGCCCAAGGACACAACGCGGGTCGTCCCGGATGGGGATCGAACTCGGGACTTCTAGCATAGAAGTCCAACAGTCTGAGCCACCGCGCTCCCTGTTAAATCGGTTCAAAGTTTAGTTTGCAAATGTAAATCAAGAATGATAATCCAAAACTACTTCCGCAAACCTGTTTTACCCATTGATACTTGATAGACTCGGTGCTGGAAGCTCATATTTTGGCTTTATTAAAATGTGTAGGAACCCCAGTGGAATTATCATGTTCTAAGCGCATGCTTCACTTTTTGCTGAAATTAAAATTAAATGCCGTTTTGTCAAATATCAAAGTCTGTAACACAAATAAATCGCCCAGCAACCCCAAACCCGTTGTCCTCCATATTTCCTATGACCGAAATGTTTTCTTCAGTCTTTGGCTTGCAACGAAACAGCTGAACAAAAAATGAAAAGTGAATTTTCTAAAAAGTACCTGCAGGGTGGAGCTTTCATCTGAGCAATTGGAGCTGGTGGGGGTGGGGGGGGGGGGGAGGATTTTCGGAATCGGTTTCAGGATAAAACCTTGCATTCTGTTCAGTTTTTCTATGTGTTAACTCTTTGAACCCTCATTTCCAGGAATGGTATCACCTTTGTGTACACTCACAGTGAGATGGATCAGTTCTGCAGTCTGCAGTTATTATTTTATCATCAATGTCCCGTGTATAGACCTCTTATAATGTGACAAAAATGGGACGAAATTATGCCTTGGACCAAAAAATCGGTGTTACGGGTTCAAAGGGTTAAGAACCTATAGTAAATAACATTTCAGGTTCCTTAACTTTTACAAATTCCCCAATAGTTTTTACGACACCACCCACCCCCCCCCCCCCCCCCCTCCCAAGTCCTGCCTGTAATTATCTCTATTCACTACTATTGTCTATTGGATTCAGCTTAACTTTTCTTTGATCATTCTTACGGAGTTCTATGGGATCCGTTGCTAAGCCTATTGAGTTAGAAAAAACATAAATTAGGATAACAAATGAATAAAGTTCATCTAATCTATGTTGTGTTCTCATTGACACATTTCCTACCTCCCTCGATGGACGAGTCTATAGGGTAAAAATGTGACAATAAGCTGGGCTCGACAATTCAGAACTTTAATGGACCCATTTGAAGGTTGCCCCATCTCATGTTCATTAACCTTTTGATCTTTTGCCCCAGTTTTTGGGGGTTAACCCTTTACCTCACATAGCTTTCCCCCAAATATCCTGAACTTCATGATTAAAACCTTTGTCTCAAATTTTCAATAGAAGCGTACAAATATGGATATCATTGAAACCAGCTGATTCAGCTGGTTCCAATGATATCCACATTGGTATGGATATATTGAGAAATTGCCATGATGTGTGAGGTTGTGTAAGCCACACTTAGGCTAATTTTCTGGGCATTTTTTACACTTTGTTAGGTAAAGGCTTAACCTTTTGGTTAACCATTATAATTGGCAGATTTGGGGATGTGAATTTTGTTGAGAAATAAGTCATTATGATTTGTAATAATTTATCTTTCATCATTGTTACATGTCTTCTTATGTCATTACCTTTCAATCAAATCTCCAATTATGAAACTATTTTTTGGTTAACCTATAAACAGGTCTCCCAAAAATCTTTTTTGCGTAGCCTATAGGCAACCCGTCCTATAGGTTGCCCCAATTGCCAAGCCCTGAATTATAAGAACACGGCGCATGCGCCCTTGGCCCGATCGACGAAGTGACGAGAGTCCACAGAGTCCACCAGTCCAGTTCCCTCCTTTAAACCTTTGAACCTCAGCGGCCTTTTTTCCGGCCCAGAAGCATAATACGTCATAACTTCATTAGGTTGGATGGCTGCAGAGTGAATGTATGGAGTTGACCAATTAATATTTTCAACGTGCAGCCGCACGGCTGCACGTAGAAAAAGTTATTTGGTCTACCCCCAGATAATGAATGTGGACTCTTCCAATTGCTGCCATTGAACTGACATGACAGATGCGGAATAGGAAATTCGATCTCATTCGCGCAGAGGAGGTCATCAAACTCGGTCGCATTCGCACAGAGCAGATTATCAAACCCATTCTGCGCAATTGCGATCGAATTTCCTATGCCGCATCGATGAAAAGGTCTATTCGTTTCGGCGCCATTACCGGGTTATCGTTTTTACTGTTTTATATTTAAACAAAAACATGGCCGATTTTGAAATCTCCGTCGCCGCCTCACGAGTACACAAATGACGACAATTAAAGGATAAAACCTAGTTTGGATTAATAAACTCTGCCCAAATGTAAGGAAATACGTGTACTATCGATTGCAGCCGGTCATAAGGGCGAAAGCTTGATATATATTCCTAATTTCGAGTTTTGAGTTCCCATAAAAACTTGATGGGAACTTTTTCTATAGGATTGAATGGGAAGAATCTGAACTTAGAGGGGTAGCCACTACGTTCAGATCGCTGAACTATGAAAGACTAAGTTCCACCTGGTGGACCAATTGAGTCCACTATAGATAACATCTGGCTTATGCATCTTATGTTTCAGTCACAGATAGTGTTCAGGTATAAACCCCTCTCCGTATTTTTTTAAGAGGTAATATATTCCCCGTGTTCTATGTATTTGTAATTATAGGACGAATGTACGTCAGTGATATCGATGGAATGGATTTCCGTGGACAAATAAAAGATGTTTACAGTTTCGGTGGTCGAGGATTTTCAATCTGGAAGAAGGAACAACAGTCGGATGACTTGAATCTCGTATTCGATAGCGGAGATGAAATCGAGAATCAGGCTGCTCTCCAGATACCTCACGTCTTCAATACAGATTTCCTTCTCTCTAATGTGTACTCTCCAGAGAATCTTAGAGACAGAGCTTCGGACGATATGGTAAGCAAGTAATAACAGAAATAAGTAACAACCCTCTGAGAGCTTTCATAGAAACAATGCAAGAGACCTACATGATTACTGAAAAAAATGAGAGAGGTTTTCTTCTAATTTACCTGTAACATTTTCAGATTGTCGATGTGGATGGACTGTAATTGCTGCAAATTCAATTCACCTTTTACCCAACACCACTGAATCAAGGTAGAGCCCAACGAATCGGAAGTTTCATCCTGGAATCAAATTGGGGGCCTGATGCGTGCCGGAGGTACCGTGAGTACCCGAGTGCAGGGATCACGAGTTACACTGCTACAACGATACTGATAAAGTGGAGCGCGAAATTCCCGCACTCCTCTTTACAAGTACTGTTGTAACTTGTAAGGCAGGCGGGCAGGCCCGGATAATCCGATTTGTCCCGATAAATTCTGTCTTTTGATTGGTCAGAATGCCTTGGCCAAATAGCCATGGCAAATGGTGAACCCAACATCCAAGGTATATGAGAGCGCGCAACACCAGGGTATGAGCGCACACGAAATATCGGGGGAATATGGTTTAAATGAAAGCTTTCCGCTTTTGCTCGCCTTGATATAAAAATCGAACCGAAAAACCTGAAAATAGTCACAAATATCATCAGATTTCCGACAATTCGATCATATTTTGCTGCTATAAATTAAATAGTCGAATAATTAAACCAAACAACTCGAGAAAAATGAAATAGCAAATCTAATAACAAAATAGCCGATATATTTTCGCGTTTCCAATGGAAAGAGATGTAACTTTTTCTGTTGTCTTTTGTGTTTGTGAAAACCATAGATATCAGACAGTGTTTTATCTGATGTCTATGGTAAAAAACAAAACAATTATTCACGCATTTGATCCAACTGATTGCGGAGCGTGAGAAACGCGTCCACAAATTTGTTTCCAATATGTTTCTGCTGTGTTTCAAACGGGACAAACACGTTATCTCCGCCAAAGTGTATGGTATATGGAGATTTAATACCTGGATGTCTCATTCAACCCTTTACCCAACGAATCGCCCGCATCCGCCCGCGTAATATTCAAATTCAGCAGTTGAAAAAATATTATTTTTCAAAAAATTTCAACAAAACCATATCATGTGACCCCTCGTTGGAACGAGCTCGTCGAGCTCGTTCCAACGAGGGGTCACATGATATGGTTTTGTTGAAATGTTTTGAAAAATTTGAAAAACTGATATTTAAAATAATAAATTTTGATATCGTCTGCGTTGGGTAAAGGGTTAAACACTGACATCCAGGTATTAAATCTCCATATACCATACATGTTGGAGGAGATAACTTATATTAACCAAAAGCGCAACAGGCAACTATTCTTTCACTCTGCGGCATGCTTCCGCCAACAGGACACATTTATTTGCCATCGCACTTCGTGAATAAACATGGATTACCCGATTGGAAAATATATGAATCTGGAAGACGATTTGATGTCGATCCCGAATCGGGTAATCGATGACGTCATCGAATCAAATCATCTCTTGGCCTTACATCAAGGCATGTCAGCTATGAATGTAATATTAAAGGCTCAGGGGTTAAGATTTGCCTCTTTGCTGAAGAAAATGACGATGATACCACCAAGTAACACAAAACTGAAGCGGTTAAAACGTTTCTTTTCAAGGGACCAAAACTTAGTGCCTTGGATGTTGTCGAGGATGATGGAATAATTTACTTAGCAGCCGGCAGTGAAACCATGGGTGCCATCTTCCTCTATACAATCAACAACACTGATACCAACATCAAGCCTGAATTCCAGGGACTTCATCGAGCAGGTGCTACCGATTACCCGTGGACGGACTTGTACAACATGAAACAAGCTGGTGACGCTAGAATATCGGATATGCGGTAAGAAAAAGAGAGATTTCAGTATAGAGGTCGCAGTTGCCGCCAATGGATGGCTGTTCACTTTGATGACCCCCTTTCCATCAAATTGATATCTTAACCCCTTTCACGGCGCACAGGAAATTCAGATTTATTATTTTAATTTTTTTTTTCAGTTTTCAAAATATTTCAACAAAACCAGATCATGAGACCTCTCGTTGGAATGAGCTCAACGAGCCCATTCTAACGAGGGGCACATGATAAAGTTTTGTTGAAATTATTTTTAAAACAATATTTATTGAACTACTGAATTTGTTAATTACGCCGGCGGATGCGACCGATTCGTGGGAAAAGAGTTAATCCCGTTGTTTAAGATGGGGGTCGAGTGGGGGATTAGGTGAAACACTCAATGGTCGGAACACAAATATTAATGCCCCTGTGGTGGGTTCAGGCGACAGCGGGGCCGGAGCACACACCGTCTGTTTTTTTTCCCAGCAGTGTTCCCGGACACATGTGGACGCTCACGTCCCCAAGTCGTCGCCTTTGTCCACAATTTGAAGTGACAATAGATTGAAACAGATACAAAAGCTTTGAAGGTTGCTGGGTCACTGATCCACAAACAGATCTTTTGTTTCTCATCCCGCTTTTCCACACTTGTCATACATTGAAAAATTCTGCAGTCAACCCGATATCGTTTAACAGCATAAACTGTTTGCTACTTAATTGCTTGGTGATGTATTCTCAAAAATGATACCTAGGGCTAAAGCTGAAAATAGAAACTAACTCTTTACCCTAACGGTTGATTCATATTTGGGCTCACACAGGAACCCGAATTTTTAACTTTGGGCAATATGGGGAATAATCTTTAGAAACCCTCTTCTTCAGAACCATCAGTCAGAATCTTTTAATGTTTGGCGTACATCATTGTTATCAGGGTCAGATTCAAGATTGTTCACACCAAGACCCTAGGTTAATATTTGGGCTTCCTATGAAGAAATTGAAGCCCAGATTTTAACTTAGTGTAATGTGGGGGATTATTTTTAAAAATCTTCTTCAAATCCACCAGTCAGAATCCTTTCATATATGGTACACAACATCTCCAGGGGAGGGGGTCAGATTCAAGTTTATTCAAATTGGGTCCCTATGTTAATATTTGGGCTCCCTATAGTAGGGAAATTACTTCTTCCGATCTACCATTCGGAATGCTTTCATATTTGATATACAACATCTCTGGGGGTGGGGGGTCAGATTCAACTTTGTTCAAATCGGGTGCCTGGGTTAATATTTGTTGTCTCTATGGGAGCTCGAATTTTAACTAAGTGCAGTATGAGGAAATTTCTGCAAAAATCCACCAGTCGGAATGCTTGGATATTTGGTATACAACATCTCAGGGGTAGAGGGAGGCTCAAGTTCGTTCGAATGGAGAGCCTGAGTTAATATTTGGACTCCCAATGAGAGCCGGAATTGGCCATGTAGCGGAAGAATTAGAATTTTTTATAAAGTATTAAGTACCCTCTGAAGCTGTGTGACTAAGATTAATCCACATAGGTTGTATCAAGGGGCTCAATGGGGGAGCTCCACTTTTTACAGTATGATTAACTGATGAAAAGGCATGATGCTTGGACTATTTTGGTCACTCCTGAGGGGATTGACAATTGATCCTATGGAAATTGATTGCTTAATGTAGATTCATTCTTGGACTCTGTTTATATCAGGTTCTGTTCAAGGTGAGCCTTTCAGGCCCCGTGGGCCTATTGTTTTCTGACATTTTAGCATTGGCTAATAATTACACACTAGAAACTAAAGTGTTAAAACTGACACCTTCAGGTTGTTAAACCCATTCTAACTCTTTGGGTTTGATTTTAACACTCAAAGTGCAATGCTTTAAGCACTTAGACATTACAATCGTCAGACATCTGAAACTCGAATATATGGCACTTCCCATGTGTCTAGCATTGGTGGTTTCCCAAAATCGTCCATAATTTGATTTGCGCTTGGTGGGTACATAATTAAAAGGACACAACGCAGATGACGCGGATCAGGCTCGAGAGTTCGAGCCTGATCCGTGTCATCTGCGTTGTTTCCTTTCAAGTGTCGCGACATTACACTTGTCAAGTGGTATTATTGTAACACCTGTCAAGTTCTGGGATATCTACATTTGAACAAAGTGCTAGTTCAGCACTTAGTAAGTGTTAAATACAGCACTTCGAGTGTAGTTTTTAACACTTTAGTTTTTAGCGTGTAGTATTCTGGTATATTTAATATGACAGCCATCTTCGCTTTTTCTGATTTAAGATGCAAAAGTGACTAGAATATTCTTTTCGGTAATATTATTCCGTCGCGACAGTCATTTTGGATTTTTCTCAATTTTTAATTGCTCGCGTAATAGCCTAACGGATACTAGTTTTGCGGGGTGGGGGGGGGGGGGGGGGGGGGGTGGTTGGTGCATTAGCGTTGACAACAGAAAGATTTCTGTCAATAATTAGTGTTTGGACATACACAATATGGTCGAAATCGCGTCCATCTTGAATTTTTTGTAATTTCTGCTTGTCCGTGCAGTGACTTTAAGACCAAAGGCCCAATGTACTTTTTGCCATGCAGAATAATTCAACATACCCTCCACCTGGCCCCAATTGTTCTCCCATGAGCAAAATCGTGACACTATTTCTGTTTTCAGTGGGGGATATAAATTCTAGAATTTTATGATCTGGTCTCTGTTTTCAGGTTCATTTCATCATTCGACAGTCCGATTGGGAAAACGTTATTGTATGTGATTGGAGAGGCGTCTGGATCAGTAAGTGTTTACGAGGTTGCAGCCGATTCTCCATTTGAAGCGATTGAAAAACCATTTTTTATTGGTTGAGTGTGATATATGCAATCACGAACATGTTGCTCAAAAACTTTTTTCCAGTTTCTACTTTTCACATTAAACTTTCATTTTTAGCTTTTCTTTGGTTTTTCACAATTAATGGGAGATCTGAGGACTCCTTTTCCCTGAAAAATTCGAACGAGTCAACAAATTGAATCTTCTTGGGGCATTTTGGTGTTGAAGGTTTTTTTTTCTATCCACGGCTTGGCTGAAATAAGTGGACGAGCAAGGGCGCTGGAAGCATTTGCGGCCTGGGCAAGTTTTTTTTTCCACAAGTCTGAAGAAAAACAAGACGCGCAGCCCTTTCGCCCCTAGCCTCAGCGCATAAGGCCCCCCCCCCCCACATAACACACACACTCCCCCCACCCCCCCCCCCCCCCCCATGTGAACGCGATTCTCGTTTGCTACAATGGTCATTGATTAACCTAGAGCAAATATTGCACACTTGGATGTTAGAATTACGCTGATAGGGTATTACGGCTGGGTGTAAGACCGTAGATTGCGCATATGACCAATTGATTCAAGACCTTTTCAAAACTGACCAACAAGATGATTTTATCAATTAATCATACAACGACAACCACAGATAAAAGTCCACAAGATAGGTTTCTACAAAACGTGCCGCTGGATCAAAATTATCTTTAGTCACGATTGATGTATGTTTCCCTTTGGACTGTTATTTATTGTGATTTAGGGTCATATCATGTCGGGCGCAATTCAATTGATTATTGTCTTTGTTTACTGCAATACTTGAATCAGAGTCATCACACTGCCTCGGGGAACACGGAACGAGCTTGAAAAGTAGTGAGGCCAAATCTTGGTTTTCGGATTTTTTTTTAACTCAGAGATAAACTGGAAGGGGGGGGAGGGGGGGGGGGGGTTGGCGCCGTTCCTGCCCCCGGAGCCCTACAATAGCTGTAACTTGAATTAGTATACAGAAGTTGTAACATTATCGGTTAATTTGTTGTAACATGACGGGTTGAAAAAAGTTATAACATTATGCGTCGATTTTTATAACATAACGGGTTGAAAAAATTTATAACATTATGCGAAGTTTATAACATTATCGGTTGTTTACTACATTTTTTGTAACATTATGCGTTGGTGTAACATTATGCGGCGTTGTAACATTATCGGTTGTAACAGGGCTGGTGGGTGGGGGGTGGGGGTTGGGGTGTATTCTTTATTCTTTCAATATGTTTTGTTTTCCAAATGTTTAAAATAACCGAGTACTTTCGTTGCTGCGTTCGTAACAATTGCAGTCAGTTGTGACTGCCATCTCTTTCCAAATTTGAAGAAACACTTACGTGGTCAAAGTGACTACCATCTCTTTCCAAATTTGAGGGGGAAACACTTACGTGGTCAAAGATTTCAAGATGATGAGGAACTTACTGCTGCAGTGGAGGCTTGGCTACAGAACCAAGATATGGACTTCAAGAAACGCGGCATCAACGACTGGCAGACCAGGTGGAACAAGTGTATTGGATTACAAGGGGACTATGTTGAAAAATAAATATGTTCTGTACCGATATTCCAGCTTTATTTATGTTAGGCTCAAAACTTTTTTGACATATGACATACCCTAGTAGGTCTATGGCTGACTGGGGATGGTGTGGTCCCAGTATGACTAATTTTGAGTCCGGTACGTGCTAGATTGCTAATAAAATATGAAGTTGGGAAGTCCATGCATTACGACCTCTATATGTATTTATCCGCAAACAAATTTTTTTTTACTATAAACCCTATTGACAAATATCCCAACTACATCATCAAGGTATGCACTCGAAGAAGGCATGCCTTGATGGTGTAGCTGGAATATTTCTTCAGTCAGGACTTGAGTCAGGAAGGTCGGGATAAAATTTGCCCCCCTCCACTCGCCCCCCCCCCCCCCCCCCCCCCCCCAGTCAATCTTCTCCGCGAGGCCACTTCTGTAGAAAATGATTGTACTTTGTCGTGGGTAGTACTCTGTTCCACAAGTCTACACCCAGGAGCCTGTACCCTGGGTGTCGTCGGGTAAAATAGTCAGCCTCGACGGTAAGCTTATCTTAACTGGACAGACATAGTATCCAGTGCAATTGAAATGGCGTGGCAGCTTGGCTTTACAGATCCCGTATAAGTAGTATGTCATGTAGCTTTCACCCCTATTCTGGGGGACCCCGGTGGGGACCCCGGAAGTGACGTCATGTCACGTGACGTAGTGGCGCCATGTTGTGTTGTCATGGTAACCCGCGTGAGCGGCCATGTTGTGACGTCATCTCCATAGTGATACGTGGTGTTAGTGCGCATGCGTAGCGCGTGTTGTTAGGGTGATACGTGTTTCCATCGTCCATTTTGTATACTGGAAGCCGCCATCTTGGTTTCTATGGTAGCACGTGATTGCTATGTTACCTAAGGCCTACAATAGGACAGGGGTATGTTTTGGGGGTATGTTCGATTGAATCGGAGTATTTTCTGGGACGACTTCCCTGGATAATTACCACAAACAACCCGACAACTTGTATTATTTCGAATTCTTTCAGAAGTCTCTGCTTCTATCTATATATGCAATAGTTATCGTTTATCTGGCCATGTTTCTTTATTCTAGAGTATACTCCAGTAGTGTAGAAGAGCCTATTAGTTGGAACAGTTTACCTTATTATTGCTATATTTAGCAATTTCTGGTCTATTCTTGTTAGTTCTGACCCTATTCCAAGTACTCTTGTTGTTTCATTCATATAACTAACCAATCAGATTGCTTGATTTCCCATAATCTGTATGCAGGGTTATCTCCCTTGTGTATAACAAAATCCTATATCCAATGGCACCCCAATTTTAGCACCCCTTTTTTGAAAACACCTGTGGCTATGGAATCCCTTTTTTGTCATATGTGCTTATGTGAAAAGGCACAATGTGACACAATATGCCCTATCACATAGGCACATGCTTTATGTGCCGATATGTGCTTATGTGACAAGGCACAATGTGACATAAAATGCCCTATCACATAGGCACATGCTTTATGTGCCGATATGTGCTTATGTGACAAAGCACAATGTGACACAAAATGCCCTATCACATAGGCACATACGGGTATTTGAGGATATCTATGACCTGCTATTGTATTATTGAGGATACCTATCGAGGGGTACCTATTGGAGAATCCCTTTTTGTCATATGTGCTTATGTGAAAAGTCACAATGTGACACAATATGCCCTATCACATAGACACATACGGGTATTTGAGGATACCTATGGCCTGGTATTGTATTATTTGAGGATACCTATCGAGGATACCTACTGGAGAATCCCTTTTTGTCATATGTGCTTATGTGAAAAGTATGTGAAAAAGTCACAATGTAACACAATATGTCCTAGTCACATAGACACATACGGGTATTTGAGGATACCTATGACCTGGTATTGTATTATTTGAGGATACCTATGGAGGATACCTACTGGAGAATCCCTTTTTGTCATATGTGCTTATGTGAAAAGTCACAATGTGACACAATATGCCCTATCACATAGACACATACGGGTATTTGAGGATACCTATGGCCTGGTATTGTATTATTTGAGGATACCTATTGAGGATACCTATCGAGGATAGCATAGGCTGTACATATCCCTGTAGGCTTCTTGCTGGCCCTTGGTACTACTGATCCACCAGGTGCTTCATATTATTGAGCTGTATTCTGGGTGGGGGTCAATGCCTAGTAATACAGAACGGCAGCAGAGTATGGTTGGTATATTCCCCTATAGATCCCATCCTAACCGTTGATAGTATTAACCTACCAAATGCTTTGTATCATCCTGTTACTGGTAAGGTGGTACGTAATACCAGTAGTTCCTACCTTATTCCGAGTACTCTTGTTGTTTCATTTATCTAGATCATTTATATAATAATTATAATTAACCAATTAGATTGCTTGATTTCCCATAACCTGTACTTAATCGTACAGAGTTATATCCCTTCTGTATAATAAAAACCTATATCAATAGCAATATCCCCGGCACCCCCAATTTCGGCCACCCCCTATTTTTGAAAAAGCATATGGCCTTCAGCACCCTTTTTTCGGAAATGAGGATAAGAGTCGCATTAAATATCCCTCATTGAGGTCTAATTTACTACGACTCTTATCCTCATTTCAGAAAAAGGGGTGCCGAAGGCCATATGCTTTTCAAAAAAAGGGGGGTGCCGAAATTGGGGTGCCGGGGATATTGCCATTCATATAGGTTTTTATTATACAGAAGGGAGATAACTCTGTATGATTAAGTACAGGCTATGGGAAATCAAGCAATCTAATTGGTTAATTATAATTTGTATAAATGATCTAGATAAATGAAACAACGAGAGTACTCGGAATAAGGTAGGAACTACTGGTATTACGTACCACCTTACCAGTAACAGGATGATACAAAGCATTTGGTAGGTTAATACTATGAACGGTTAGGATGGGATCTATAGGGGAATATACCAACCATACTCTGCTGCCGTTCTGTATTACCAGGCATTGACCCCCACCCAGAATACCGCTCAATAATATGAAGCACCTGGTGGATCAGTAGTACCAAGGGCCAGCAAGAGGCCTACAGGGATATGTACAGCCTATGCTATACTACCGTTTTAAACTACCAAGCATTACCCCCACCCCCCACAAAATCACTAGGTCTACCATAACGTACTACATATACAAGCCATATAATAAAACAAAGCAATCGGTTGGTTAATAGTACCAAGCACTAACAGGGGCCTATAGGTGTATATTCCGCCATACTATAGTACCGTTCTAAACTACCAGGCAGTACCCCCTACCCACAATACCCCTATGCCTAGCATTGCATACTACCTATACCAGTCATAGGATAACATAAATGCATCAGGTGGATTAATAGTACTAAGGGCCAGCAAGAGACCTATAGGGATATGTACAGCCTATATAGTATCCTCAGATAAGTATCCTATAAAGGTATCCTCGATAGGTATCCTCAATAGGTATCCTCAAATAATACTAATACCCAGGCCATAGGTATCCTCAAATACCCGTATGTGTCTATGTGATAGGGCCATATTGTGTCACATTGTGACTTTTCACATAAGCACATATGACAAAAAGGGATTCTCCAGTAGGTATCCTCGATAGGTATCCTCAAATAATACAATACCAGGTCTATTAGGTACCCTCAAATACCCGTATGTGGTCTATGTGATAGGGCATATTGTGTCACATTGTGACTTTTTCACATAAGCACATATGACAAAAAGGGATTCTCCAGTAGGTATCCTCGATAGGTATCCTCAAATAATACAATACCAGGCCATAGGTATCCTCAAATACCCGTGTGTGTCTATGTGATAGGGCATATTGTGTCACATTGTGACTTTTCACATAAGCACATATGACAAAAAGGGATTCTCCAGTAGGTATCCTCGATAGGTATCCTCAAATAATACAATACCAGGCCATAGGTATCCTCAAATACCCGTATGTGCCTATGTGATAGGGCATTTTGTGTCACATTGTGCCTTGTCACATAAGCACATATCGGCACATAAAGCATGTGCCTATGTGATAGGGCATTTTGTGTCACATTGTGCCTTGTCACATAAGCACATATCGGGCACATAAGCATGTGCCTATGTGATAGGGCATATTGTGTCACATTGTGCCTTTTCACATAAGCACATATGACAAAAAAAGGGATTCCATAGCCACAGGTGTTTTCAAAAAAGGGGTGCTAAAATTGGGGGTGCCATTGGATATAGGATTTTGTTTATACACAAGGGAGATAACCCTGCATACAGATTATGGGAAATTAAGCAATTTGATTGGTTAGTTATATAAATGAAACAACAAGAGTACTTGGAATAGGGTCAGAACTAACAAGAATAGACCAGAAATTGCTAATATATAGCAATAATAAGGTAAACTGTTCCAACTAATAGGCTCTTCTGCACTACTGGAGTATACTCTAGAATAAAGGAACATGGCCAGATAAAACGATAACTATTGCATATATAGAGAGAAGAAGGCAGAGACTTCTGAAAGAATTCGAAATAATACAAGTTGTCGGGTTGTTTGTGGTAATTATCCAGGGAAGTCGTTCCAGAAAATACTCCGATTCAATCGAACATACCCCCAAAACATACCCCTGTCCTATTGTAGGCCTTAGGTAACATAGCAATCACTTGCTACCATAGAAACCAAGATGGCGGCTTCCAGTATACCAAAATGGACGACGGAAACACGTATCACCCTAACAACACGCGCTAACGCATGCGCACTAACACCACGTATCACTATGGAGATGACGTCACAACATGGCCGCTCACGCGGGTTACCATGACAACACAACATGGCGCCACTACGTCACGTGACATGACGTCACTTCCGGGGTCCCCCAGAATAGGGGTGAAAGGTACATGGCATACTACTCGTATATATAAGAATAAAACTGTAATAACTATAGTTGTTAGTTTGGGAGTCGGACCAGCCCTTGGAGTTTGCCATTGCAATCAGGGATCATGACGTGGTAAAAGCCGCGAGTCTCCCACATATTTTATCACAACATTGCTGATGCTGATGACCATGTCTAGTTTTAGTAACATGAATTCTTTTTCGAATATCCGCTAAAAAGCATATGTGTTTGTACATGAGAACAGTAAGCAAACGCAGTCGCCGGGGAGGGATCTTGTTTGGCATATTGTTTTACCCCTGTCCGTCCGCATCTAGGGTACGTTGATTGTACGGCTAACTTCTCTCACACTTTTCAAGCTAGGACCTTTCTATTCCACAGAACGTTTGAACATATTTCTCAGGTGTGCACATTGTCAGGATTTTGATTTGCATTAATATTTCACAAAATTACAAGTTGTTGAACTTAGTCTTTTTTTTGTGGAATTTCAACTGTACGGTATGTGGTTTGTCCAGCTGACTCTTCCTTGCAGTTTTCAAGCAGAATGTTATATGGTAAAACAAACGGGGGCATCATTTGTTGTCTTACAGACACAGAATATTTACATGTACAAATAATAAATCACTGCAGTGATTTCTAACAAATCTCGGGTGCCCGCGCACTGTGTTGGCGCATGCTTTTATTTTCTGGCATGATATAACAAATAATGCACCAGTTTTCTGATTGCCGCCATGTCGGAGGCTACTCTAGTTTTTTTGTTTTGTTTTTTTTGAATGTCGAAAGGTTTTGTTAACAGTTAATAGTTGGGGAAACAAGTACCGCGATTCTTTTCAGCTTAGTGTTTTTTTGTTTTTTTTTTTTTTTTTTTTTTTTTTTTATTAGGGTTTTAACGACACATTAACAGCCAGGGTCATATCATGTCGGTGACAGTTTTACGGGTAATCGTAACTCTGAACTCTGCACCGCGGCACAGGCAGGGTTAAATTGGTTGAGGACATGTGCACCATCGACGTGTAGTACGCCTTAGTACACAGCGCCATCGTGACCCCATGTAGGCATTCGGGGTTAAGTGCCTTGCCCAAGGACACAACGCGGGAGTACGAATCAGTCGCTGAAATGGTCACCAGCTTAGTGGTGATTAGAATTGTTTTTGGTCGTTGTATATAGCGTTCGATTCCTCCTTGCGACATTAATTATGACATTTTAATGTTATTGTCATCGAAGGTTCGATCCTCTCCCAGTGTTCTTCGATCAGGCTGTATGTGAAAAAAGTGAAAGAATAAATTTCAATCCTCTTATCTTAAAAAAAAATTAATATCTCTCGAAACAAATAAATGATTATATATTATTGGGGGGGGGGGGGGTACGAGGGAGCCCGGAAGGGGTGCCATTTAAAGTGTTTTCGAAGGAAGATGTTAACCCCCATAGGCTGAAAACCTTGTCCAAAAAAGTTGAAATTATTTTGAACTAATGTTTTTGTGAATCATCACAAAGCCCTTGAGATGTGGTATTCAACTTTTTTTGTGAGAGAGATTCAAACTTTGTTTACAGAATGTTTCTTGTTTATGTTCGAATCCCGAGGAGACTGCGTGGTATATGCACAAAATAAGGGTGTTTCGTGGTATTGTCTCGCGCGCTTGTGCTTGCACAAAACGTTTTCTTGTTCTCGATGGTTCAGTTTGTGAGAGCGTCGGTGTGTTATTGTCTGTTCACATATTGCAGTGTGAGGTTCGAGCGTCTCTCAATGGCACTTCAAGTTTTGTACGATATAGCCTTCCATTTGTTGGGGACTTCTTTTTCTGAGAATCGCTGACCTTCGCTTACATAGTATACAATTATTTCATGTCATGATGGCGTCGTAATAATGAATCGGATTGTACTGACGATTTGATGTTCAATAAAATATTCCGGTTGCTTCAAAACGTAAGCTGTCCCTGATGGCGCAGTTGGTGAGATCCTAACATCCACCATCTAAGAGGTTTTGTATTATTGCACATAAAGGTTCAATCTTAAATCGATGCATTTCGATCTTCGCAATATAACATCGTCCAACTATAAACTTCTCAATAGTGAAGTGAATGAGAGCGTCGGTGTTTTATTGGCTGTCCACATATTAGAGGTCAGACTTCATTCGATGCTTTCAAATTTTGTATGATATAGCCTACAGTTAAAACTATAAGTCCTGTCACGAAATGCGCACAAATAGCACGTCGATCTGTGCCGCTAATGTACGCGTTATGACCATAGTAAGGCTATCAAATCCTGTACATATGGCCTGTGCACAAGCAATGTTTCAGCCAGTGGACCTCCGGGTAACCCGGAGGTCCATTGGCAGAAACATTGCCTATGTTTGCTATTAGTAACCAGGAGAGACCTGTCGTGCTTTGGATGCCATTCGATATGGCAATTGCGCGCAATTCCTACGGTGCAATTAAGCCCAAATGGGCGCACAGTTCGTGACAGGACTTCTAGTTTTAACTGTACCATTTGCTGCAGACTTCTATTTCGGCGAGTTGCCGACATTCAGTTACATATTATACAATTTATTTAATGTCATGATGGTGTCTAAAATTATTTGGATTGTATTTGACCTTTTATATTCAATAAAAATCCTGTTGCTACAAAGCGTAAGCTGTCCCCGGTGACGCAGTTGGTAAGATTGTAACATCCACCTAGTGCATGTTTTCTAAGATGTCTTGTATTATTGCAGATAAAGGTTCGAACCTCACTCGATGTATTTCTATCTTGACAATATTACATCGTCCAAGTGTAAACTTCTCAGTGCTGAGCTTTGAAATTGATCAGAAAATAATAAAACATACTCAACTGAAAATGCACGGTTGGTGTAATGACGTAGAAAAGGGGCACTGATACAACAGTGTCATAGAAAAGAGAAACTTCAAACCCAAATATTCTAAAATTTTCATTGTGACCACTTGACTTTTTTTATTTCAACTTCCCACTTTGGTATCTATTTCATTCATCTTTCGTCCTCCCTGCTGACGGTATTATTTCCGCTGCTTAATGTTCAGAACTTTTTATGATTCAAATTATAACATAAAGACAATCCTTCTATGGGTTGCCTAGCGCAGTGGATCAACGCGATGTGCTTAAAAAACCGCGATGTGTTTATCGTTCCTGTGATCCCTATCGACATGGGTTCAGATCCGACACGAGCATTGTATTTTCCGGGTGAATAACTATTTTTTGAAAAAGTTCTTTATCTGCAAAAAGGAAAAAAAAAAACCAAAACACGGACTTGTGAAAATTCATCAAAGGTAAAAGAAAGACTTGAAGAAAATACACCAAATTGCAGTTTCTTTTTCAATAGCAGTCTATTCCATATTTTTTTTAAAGTTTCAACCTGTAGAATTCCAGCATGCCGCGATCATTAAACCCCGGATCTAACGTTGGTGTTTGATGGTGTTGTTGGTTGAAGCGCAGCGCTGATGATTTTTCAACGAGAGTTCAAGCCCTGATAAAGTAGGGCCTCATTTTCGATTGTGATGAAATAAGAGGCATGGATTTCTGCTCTAAGATATTTTTCTATTTTTTTTCTAAAGAAATTACTGTCATCAGAGAATGTTTTGTTATCATAAACGGTTTCCATGCCATTTTACGTTATTACGACGTATTAAAATTGAAAAAAAAGTCAATTCGGTGCTTCACTGTGCTTGCATGTCTTCCAGTTAGTCGAGATGCTTTTGATGTCACATTAGGTAACATAATGCAGGCTGATGTTTTAACTGATAAATTTAATGGCAAACATCCAGATTATCATCCCAAACTAATATTCAGAACATGTCATGGTGTCTCTATGCACCTCCCTTCATATACATCAGATGGTGTCATTCTTACAGGATTAGTTGATTTAGGAATAACAATTGCTTCACCCATACACATAAGATTTTACCCAGACAGTGACATTGCAGGTTGCACCAGATATTAAAAGTTAAAATTCTACCATCAATTACGTCTCTTCCATACAACATGAAAGTTTAGAAACTGTAGAGTGCCCTGCATATTACAGAGTTATACATAATGATCAAATCAAAGTATGCAGAAACTATTTAAGTGATACACATCTTATACAAGACTGTCCCCAACTAAGTTGCTTTCGATGCCATAAGAAAGGTCATATAGCAAGAAATTAATTGTTCTCTTCCGGTTGTGTACTGAATATAAAAAACGGAAACATCTGTATTTGTAATAAATCTGTTCAAGTTAATGCTAACACCAGTGAAATGAAAGCAAGTAATTGTCAAGCTTTATGTGATAAATGTCGGTGTAACAGGTTTTTGTGATTGTGCTTTCTGATTTCCTCATGACACCTGGGAAGATGTGAGAGGCAGTGATTTCTTCATGGTAGAATCAGAGTCTACTGTAAAGTTACAGAAAGATGATGATGATGGTGATGATGATGACTGATGTTGGTAATGATGTTGATGATGATGATGATGATGATGATGATGATGATGTTATTGGTTAACGATAATCAGGGATATTTAAGTATCTAATGTGACAAGTCATCAAACTTTGTTTGGTAATGTGATCGACACTCTTGTAAACAAGGATGATAACAATAAATTCTGAAAGAAACAATTTGGCGATAGATTCTGATATTGATACGACTAAATTTCGAAGTAATTCTGAAAACTCTGAAATTTAACAATACTACTAGTACTGAAGAAAGAGCTCTCAATAATGAATGTGTTGTATCATCTCCTAACAGGGAAGAATGATCAACTCCTAGGGATGTTGATAGTGCTTCCTTGAAAAGGAAAATAATTGGACAACATGATGTTGCAAAAGTAGTTAAAACCTGCTAAGTGACAAAGCAAGTGAAAGATGAACACCAACGATGGCTAACTATGTTTATGTCTCCTCCTCTTAACCATCATAATGACTCTTTTTGCATCTCTCAAGCTAATGGGTTAACTGGTAGAGTGCTAAATTATATTTGACCACCAAAATTGTTCACATGTCTTTGCCTTGTTATAATTTATGGGAGAGTGCCAACAGGCACTCTCCCATAAATTATTAACAAGTCAATTCCATATAGATAAAAATAATTTCACTTAAAAGATAATATGGTACATATTCACTGAAAAATGTAGCCTTATACGTTATGGTACCTGCGCTTCAGAGTAAAGCCCAAATATGGGCTTCCAGCACTCTACCAGTTAAATGACATACACAAGTTTCGTAAAATTTGTTCTATTTTCAACTCTCCGTCATGCTGACATAACAGCACTGCAGGAAACAATGTGGGTTACTGATCTTGATCAAGCTTTTATACAGTCTTGGAATGGCACTATCATTTATAATAATTGTCTATCGCCATCTCGATGGGTAGCATTATTAATCTCAAAAAGATAAGAAAATAAATATTATCGACAATTGGAAAAGCAATGATGGTAGATTTATATGTGTCAAGGGAATATAACTTATCATATAATGTGTGTACATGCACCAAATGCACTTACAGAAAAAAATATCCTTCTTTGTGGACCTTGAGAATTTTTATAAAAGATAAAGAAAATCTAATAATACTTGGTGATTTCAACACTGCATCCCCTTGATAGGCCAGTGGGGAAATTCTTAAATGACAGAGTGTAAAACAATTATCAAATATTATAATCAATAATAACGTAAACTGATCAATGGAGGTTTAACCCTTTACCTAACGTGACGGTCAAAAACGGCCAGCGCTATCCTCAAAACTCTCTAATCAATTTTCATTATTTTTTTCATTTTTTTGTCTCTAAAACATAGGTTATGGCCCCTCATTGGAACGAGCTCGTCGAGCTCGTTCTAATGATGGGCCGTAACCTATGTTTTTGAGACAACAAATGAAAATAATGGTTATTCAAGACTTTTTTGCAAGTGTCGTCTGCTTTTCATGTTAGGTAAAGGGTTAAAAATTTTGATAAAACTGAATTTAGTTGGTTTAGGTTTCAAGGTGTTTGTTTCCAGCTAAGTCTAATAGATTTAATCTTTAATTCTTCAAAACTTGAATTCTGTATTTGATTACTGTTTCATCTCCCATTCCCCTTTGAGTGATCATTCAATTGTTTATGCAAAATGTAATTTAGAACAAATTGTCAGAGGACTAGGTGTGTGGGCTTTTAATTACAAAACGTCTGCAGAATGAAGAGTACTGTAAAAGCATGGAAACTCTTATTACAAAAAAAAAAAATAAAATGCAGAATTTATATAGGTATATTTTAACCTGGTGGGATAATCTTAAATTTTCAAATTAAAAAAACAACTATACATGTATATTTAGTCAAAAATTAAATAAGAAAGATTTCAGATGAAGAATGATTTGGAGAGAATACTCAAGATTGAATTGTCAAAAGCTGTTCGCGTGCTTAACCCTCAGAATTGTATTTTGAAAATCAAAGAAATATAATGCCTTGGAAAATTTGGAACTGAAAGGAGTCACTGTTTACAACCACTGTCGAAGCTTATGCTCCCACCGCTGCTGCTAAATCCATCACTACTACGAGATGAGCTTGTGAGTATAGCACATGAGCATAGGTCGAAAGTGGCAATATGTGCGTGTGTGCTACTGCGCACAACACATGCTGTATTTTTCGACCCTAAGGCATTACGGGCCACCCACGATACTAGGGTTTCGCAAATCATTTTGGGTACTTTGGAGCACTTGTCGGGGTCCATTTGCGCAATTTGTGTAGTCGTCGGGTTAGTTGCGGTAATTCCACATACTCTCATTCAATCGAATACACCTCTTGCACACCTTCCAGCTCATAGCAACCATAGAAATCAGATCTGATTTCTAAGATAGCAACCCACGTGTCACCAATCTCACCATAGAAAACAAAGATGGTGACCTCCTTCACATAAAATGGATGACGGAAAGACGTTACCCAAACACGAGCTGCACATGCACCCACCCATCACCTTGAAAATGACCCCACAACATGGCTGCACGCATGGTTACGATAACAACCACGTGATGCCCATAATGCAACGCGGTATGGCGTCATACGATATGCTTAAATGAGAACCATAAGATGAGGGTCCGGTAGACACTCTCCTACTACTGGTAAAGCCGCCAGTGTTACGACTGAGAAGAGGAAAATAGATTGTATAGCTATTGTCTAACAGTATATATTATGGGGCTTCCAAATAAGAATTTAAGAAAATTTATGTGCAGAATATTTGGAATTTCAGAAAGGTTGTATGGGGTGGTAATGGGGAATTACTCAACAGGGAAATGACCCAAGCACCGTGGGGGGAGATCACCGCTGCTAAGGGGTAATACTTTTTGCCGGTAAAAAGGACGGTATCCGGTAAAAAGGACGGTAAGTGTATAAAAACTACGTTTTAAAGTACTAAATGTACCTCTGAAAGTGGGAAAAGTGATTATTTATGGAAGCTTACGCAATCATAAATATACAGAAGGAAAATTAAGTATTGTTAGTTTTATTGCAGACTATTTTCAAGACCAAATAGATCATTTCGCCATCGACACGGGTCGACATGCCATTTTTTACAAGGGAAAACAACGAATTCGCTGAGGTGCACGGGGGGGGGGGGGGGGGGGG